>RCUC01066504.1:0-16503 GCA_003697995.1 Taxidea taxus jeffersonii
TAAATCTTTTTAAAAAGAAGAAAGAAAAAAAATTGTATTCATGAAACTTGAAAAAATGGGACTTCCTGAAAGTGGGAGGTTCAGAATGTTGGGGACAAGATGGTCGTCTCGAGCATGAAGGAGCCAAGATCATCCGACAGCAAGAGCTGGTGGGACGGACACGCTCTGTGCTGCAAGTAACCGGCGATGTCAAGAACGCAATAAAGTGGATTAAGGATTTTAATCAGAAAACGAGGTTGGGTGAGGATCTGGTGCTTCTTTATTCAGGGCTGTGGTAAACCTCATGGCCTAACCCCAGAGCTGAGGCAGGACATTCAATCCCACGGGTCAAAGCAATTCTTCCCTGGGGTCATCTAGATCTTGATCACATGGAATCTGTCTTCTCCCTGGTACTGAAGCATCTTTCAGGGTGTTCATATCCGAAATAGGAATTGTCCCGCTCCTTCGAGCCCTGTCCAATTGAAAGTAGACAAAAATCTCCCTAATGCAGAATCCTTTAAGACCCTGGGCAGGGGGAGGGAGTCGGGAGAAGGTGTATTTATAGAGAATCTGATAGAAAACACAACCATGTCACCTCAGGGTGAGTCGGATAAGATATTTATTCAAGACTAACATTTCTTTTAAAAATAATTACTTTTGATATGTATCTAAAGCATCTCATCTGTCATTTAGGATAAAAACAGTTTAAGCTTTTACTCAGTAATAAATGAGACACCCAAACATTCTAGGCAGCTAATAGAGTACGTGTTTGCTTGCACAAAACTCCCTTGACAGAGAATCACAAGTAAAGGTAATGTTTTCTTTGAAATGGAAAGACTCTAAGGGAGGAATTGGTCACTGGAGCTTTAAAGAAATACAAAGTGCGAGAGGCTTCCCCTTCCTAGAAATGTGAGTTTGGGCTCCGGCAGAGGACCCAGGAGGATCTGGAGCCGCAGATTAAAACAGAGAATGCAGGGCAGCTCTGAACGCTCCAGCAGGATGGAGACGTGACTGCACTGGGGAGGAGAACAGGTGCGGGGACCCAGGAAGGGCATCTTGGCAACTTTCTCTTCCCTGGGCACTGGTCCCATCTCTGAAATCTTTTTCTACTCTGGGCTTATTTCTGTTTTGTCTTGCAGAGTATTAAAGTGTAACTCTTATTCCAGAATAGCTTTTTTCCTCCTAAAAAATAGCAGATGGTTTATATAAGTAGTGGCTCTAAAGAGTATTTTAAATCTATTGGGCTGTTTAGTAATAGTTAAGGCCCTCGATGGTCAATCTACTAAGAAGCAAAGACCGACCAGCAGAGGAGTCCTCAGTGACAAGGATGTGCCAGGAAGGGGCCCAGCAGCTTGTGTTCTCAGCAGGAGCCTGGGGTTCGTAGTTAGCCTAGTATCCTCTCAAACCCGTCCCAGTAGGCGGGGGTGGGAGAAGCTGGAAATGCTCTGGCATCATCGTTGTTACGGGCTGAATGTTTGCATTCCTCCCTCCCCACCCCGAACCACCAAATGCATCTGTTGATCTACCACCTGATAGTATTCGGAGATGGAACATTTGGGACGTAATTATGTTCATATTGGGTCATGAGTAGTGTTGGCGCCATGATGGGATTCCTGTTCTTCTAAGAAGAAGAAGAGAGCTCTCTCAAGGCCCTTGGAGCACACAGTGAGAAGGTGCTGGCTCACAAGTCAAGAAGAGAGCCCACACCAAGAACGGAATCTGCCTGCACCTTGATCTTGGATGTCCCAGCTTCCAGAACTATGAGAGATAAATGTCTGCTGTTTAAGCTACCCCATTGGTGGTGCTTTATTATAGCAGCCCAAACTATGACAGTTGTCAAAAGCAAGGACTTTGGAAGAAGATCAGGCTGGGCCAGGTATACCTCTCTGTGCCCTTGGGCAACTTACTGATCTGTCTGATCCCCAACTTCCTTATCTGCAAAATGGGTATAATGAAGTCCCACCTGACAAGGCAGAGGACTTGCCCAACAGAGAGCAAGCTCGGAATCACTTGTCCTGACTCGAGCACTACCATCTTGTGGGAATGGTGGCAGTCAGGAAATGGATGGTTCCTGGCTGCGGACAGTATGTGGGATGGTGTCACGCTTTCCTGATTTGAAGTCAGCAAGCTTCATTTCTTTTGAGAAACATTCTTGAGCAGACCCTCGGCTGTGGTCCAGTGGTTTCCACTAATGCTCAGTTCCTCAAGGGGCATGTGGTCTCTGAGAAGGAATGAAAGAGAAGCACTCCAGTTTCTCTACATAACCAGAAGGCTGGAAGTCAGGGGATGCTGGGTCATCATGGGAGCACAAGAGTTGGCACCCAGAAAGCCTTCCTGGAGGAGATGGTTCCTCATATGTGACCTGTTCTTCTTGAGTAAACCACTTGATTTTCCCCAAGGAAAATAAGGGAAAGTCAGGTCTTACCATATGTGTCAGCAAAGTATTCCGTATGCCAAAATCTATCAGCTTTCTGATAAGTCAGTTACCTACTTGGAAATCCTCTTTCAAACTAATACCCCAGAAAGTTCCCTCTTTCAGAATGCTGGCAGGCCTTATAGCCTCACAGTATTTGCTCACACAAAGCAACTCCTTGCGAGCTTTCATTTGCAGTTGAAATACATCCTGTTCTTTCTGACAGTCCAGTGCTTGTTTAATGGGGCGATTGGGGAAAGGGGCAAAACCAGGTTCCTTGTAGCCTCTCCTGCACGGTGGCTCCTTCCGCTGGCTCCCCTGTTGCTCTGGCCATTGGGCTTCGGCAGCCATGCCTGACAGCCGGAGAGAGGACAGAGCAGGCCGGACCTGGTGGGCAGACTGCTCTGACCCTGGGCAAGGCCAACATGACTGAGCAGCCAGTAGTGGACTCATTTAGTCAACTGATGTCTGGTCATGAGCCGAAGGACCATAGGCTCTAGAAAATGCTTGTATTTTTGTAACATTATTTCTGTAGTGTTTTCAGATTCGGCAAGCATGTTTCCAGAGTGTTTTAGGATGAACAGTTGTATTTTACTCTTTCATTCCTTGACTGCACGATTCCGCACTGGGTTTCTCTTTCTCCTTTTTCTTTCTTTTTCCTCACAGATGTGGGAGGAGGCCATTGCTCTTGGTAAGGAACTTGCCGAACAGTATGAAAACGAGATGTTTGATTACGAACAGCTCAGTGAGTTGCTGGTAAGTCTACTTTTCTTTATAGTTAAATGAACATGGGTGATGCTTGTTTTTCTGGGATTTCCCTTTCCGTTTTAACTCCAAGATTCTCTTCAGGTCTTCTGCGGCTGTGACCCTGGTCCTCCATTTTGTCCAGGAGGACAGTCTTGATGTATTTACTAGCTGATTCTGGCCCACTAGTCCTCACTCGTGTTCCCAACGGGGCTTTGGAAACCAGACTATATGATTTTTCTGAGCTTTTATATGTCAACAACTGCTGGCTCCACGCATACAGTGCTCTTGACAGCCCGAGAGTCTCTGAGAGTCGCTGCTGGATTACAACTGGCCCCGTCCATGAGGCGGGTGGGAGCCTAGACCTTTCTCTTGCCATTAATTTAGACCAGAATTCTGCCCTTTTAAATTCTTCTTTAATGTATCCCAGTATCTAATTGATACCAGTTTTTTAAATCCTAGAGACTAGCCATTTAATCTTAAGAAAAAACATTTCTGTGGCACCTCTTTGGTTATCAGAAACATGGATAAATCCTGCTGGTCACTGAATTTGGCTCATTTGGTCAGATTCTCTGCTAAACACTGGGGGTGAGTGACAGATTCTGTCAAAGCCACGTGGCAAGGTGACCAGATGCCTGTGTCCCGTGCTGAGCCTCCCACAGCCTCACCCTCCCACCCAACTGGAATTGTCAAAGCTTGAAGAGCCCACCGGAAGATTCTAGAAAAAACTGAATACTGTTCAAACCTGACATTTTCTTTCTTCCTTCCAGAAAAAACAGGCTCAGTTTTACGAAAACATCGTCAAAGTGATACGACCTAAACCAGACTATTTCGCTGTTGGCTACTATGGACAAGGATTCCCCACATTCCTTCGGGTAAGTTTTGATTCTGTTTAATCTGAGCCAGGATTGCTCCCTGGTCAAAGAGCCCCTTCGCATTCTGAGGAATGATTTGGACTTTGCATCCGTGGGTCAGAGTCTGAATCCGTGGTCTTAACAGCTCTGTACTTAGCTTAGGGTGTGAAAGAAGGCCTGCTAACATTTTCTGTGATTGCATATAAACCTTCCATCTGATTTTTCCTAAACATAACTGGAGATTTATGTGTGTTTTTTTAAATTGTGGTAAAGTACAAATAACATAAAATTTACCATCTTAACCAGTTTTAAGTGTATGGTTCCGTACACTGCTGTGCAGTCATCCATCTGCGAACTTTTTCATCTCTCCAAACTGAAATTCCGTAGCCAGTTAAACAATAGTCTGCATTACCCCACTCCCCAGCCCCTGGCAACACCCTGCTCCTTTATGTCTCTAGGAATTTGCCTGTCTTCAGTAGCTCATAAAGTGAAATCGTACGGTGCTCGTCCTTTTGCATCTGGTCCGTTTCCCTCGGCGTGGTGTCTTCAAGGTTATGGGTGTTGGAGCACCTATCGCTTTCGCCTCCTTTTTATGGCTGAATAATATTCCACCATACAGCTTTACCATATTTTATTTATCCATTTGTCCTTCAGTGGACCTTTGGGTTGTTTTGGCTACTGTGAATAATATTGCCCTGAACATGTATATTTTTAATTATATGAGCAATTGCAAGTGGATTTCCATGGCCACATTGCTGAGGACTCTGGGTCATGCTCCCTGCCTTGGACAGGTGTGTGTCGTTTGACACACGATTAAAGACACACTGTGACTGTCCACCAGATGCCCCTTCCCTGGCACTCATGAGGCCGGAGGAGAGATTGTATAAAGAAATGCTTCTTGACCTACTAATAGAATTGTTTGAAGTTTCTCGTGGTGCCATTGACCAGTGGGTCATGATTTCTTGTCATTTCTTACGATATTTTTTTAAGACACATGGTTTTCTCTCATGCTGGGAGACCATGCGTGATTCCTCTGGTTTCCGGGAAGGCGGTCTCTTGCCTGGAACATGGCTGTCTGGGGCAGTTAGATCTGGTCAGGAGGTTTTTCTCATCCCAGAGTGTGTCCCTTTGGCCCTGGTGGTTCTGATTACATGGAAGTCCCCGATAGGATAGGATACTCCTTCTTGGTGCCACAGGCAGGAAGGACTTCCTTGCTGAGGGCCTGATGTTGTTTATAAGACAGCCACCAGTGAGCCTCGCAGGCCTGGTCTGCTCTGAAAGGTGACCTATTGGTTTGTGCACTCTCTCGGGGTCCTGCGTGACTGGGGCATCGGCCCCGCCCTGTCACTGCTGGTCGGCCCTCTCTTCTTGTGGGGCTGAGCCAGGACATGCCTAAGACAGTGGTCGATCAGAAGCCCAGATTCTGGAGACAGTCTTTTTACCCAAGATGACTAAAGGACATTTTGTTATAAATTAAGTTATAAATGTTCCCCTAAATCAGGGAAGATTTTTGAAATTAACTCTATTTTATATAAAAAACCTAGCTGTAGGGGCACCTGGGTGGCTCAGTGGGTTAAAGCCTCTGCCTTCAGCTCAGGTCATGATCTCAGGGTCCTGGGATCGAGCCCCGCATCGGGCTCTCTGCTCAGCAGGGAGCCTGCTTCCTCCTCTCTCTCTGCCTACCTCTCTGCCTACTTGTGATCTCTGTCTGTCAAATAAATAAATAAAATTAGAAAAACAAAAACAAAACCTAGCTGTAGAGTATTAGGAGCTTGGAATCAATGTTGTTAAAGGCTTTAATTAATGTGTATGAATCTGTAGGTGTGTCCCCGTTTGTGTCTGTAAGAAACAGAGAGACTGACCCTACATCACGGCTGACCTATGCTGTGCTGAGGCATCATGGCATATATGTGGCCCTCCAGGGATAGTGCTGTGGCTTAAGGCCACTGACCGGCTCTGCCCTGGCTTCCTGACATGCTGGGGGTGGGGTGGGCACTTTGCAGTCCCTGAGCAAGGTGATGCCTGGTGTGTGCTGGGAGGGCACACACAACGTGTGCTCCAGGGACCGCACTGGGTCACCTCCCCCGTCCAAAGGACAAAATGCAAAGTGCAAATGAAGAGTTTAACGGACTTGATTAATAGTGAACTGATGATTCAGTTCCCTGCCACACCTGAATAATTTCGTGGGACTATGGCAATATATTTACGATGCTTCACAGATCGCCTCTCAGGGGTCAAGCTGACAATGACATGAGCAGTTACAAAACAGCAGGTGAAATGTTTGGCTGTTTAATGCCTCTGAGAACTGGCTGTCCCTTTTGCTTTGTTTTTCTTTGAGAATTGGTCTCATTAGGTTGCTTCTTTGGTTTTGTATTTTGGGTTTTTTTTTTTTTCCTTCATGTTAGTATTTATGGCTCTTACAAGCAATAAATATCTGGCTGTGTGTGCATTTCTCCCTTATTTTCATGTTTGAAGGGACTGCTTCAGAATACACAGTAATTGACATTTCTAGAAAATGTTAGTGGTGTTTTCATCTGTAACTCACTAAATGTTTTTCTGTTACAGCCTTTATATACATTTTATTATTGTGTCTTTCTTCCAGTGTGGGGAATAATAGATGCATGCGAGTTCGTAGTAGCCTATTATATATTAAATCTTCCTGGATTTCTGAAATGTTTGGCTTTATATAGCCTTAAAAGATGCCCACACTGTGTATTTGTATTTCTAATTACGACTACATATTACTTTAGTTTCTGCTTGACATTATTTTTTCGGGAAAGAGACCATTTTTCTTCCATAATGGGTACTTTAAGACATACCTGAGCACAAAGTAAAAAAAAATATTCATTTCTTAAACAGTTCCTTCTTTAGTGATTTGTAGGGACTCAGAATAAGTCAGGGCTAAGGAAGGAAATAAATTGAGTACCATAGGATCTCTCTTTATCTTTTAAAAATTCATTAATTAGACAAACTTTAATTTGACTTCTCACTTAGTGTCCAGGAGATGAGGGAAAGAACATCCAGCGGAATGCTCTCCTGTCTGGCTGGCTGTCTCTCCTCTCTGGCGTCTGGCAGGGGTCATGACAGATGATAAGGCCGCACCTGACTCACAACCAGCCAGCCTAGGGTCTCTGGCTCAGGGTCCCCAGTTAAAACAACAGATCCCGTGAGGAAAAGCATCAGCCCCCAGCCTCCCATTTCTCGGGTCCTGTGTCTTCTTTTCCTTGTTACAGTTTTCCTTTAGGATCCAACAGGAGGGGCAGGCAGGGTGTGGGAGATAGGAAGTGTAGGCTTGGGTGGCGTCACACTACCCATTGCCACCTTTCCGTACCTCAGTGGACAACTCAGGACACACCGTTGACTCTGTGAAGGTACAGAGACCTGCTACATCTTAGAATCAGATGCTGGAGCTACATTTCCTGAGGGACCGGGTCACACCCAGACAGAAATGGCCTCAACAGGGCAGCCCGTGTGAGGAAGAACGCTCACCTGCCTAACACCCACCCCAGGAACACCTCGCCCTCGAAAACCACCCCCAGTTGGGTTCTCCAACTCGGAATTTATGGAGGTGACAGAGTGTCATGGGAGATGGACAAAAGCCAGCCGCTAAGAGGACTCTGAACTCGGACACTCTGCCGGTCACTCGTCAGTGGGTAATTCTTCACACGAGGCTGACGTGTGGTGAGGGAAGTCCTGCCATCCGCCCCGGTTCCTCACCACCAGGGAGGCCGCGGTCCTCACGCCTCTCTCCTCTCGTCCCGACCCCATTCCCTGGTTCAGCTCTGCCCTTGGCTGCGTCCTGTCTGAGACGCCTCAGAGGGTCGTGCTCGGTCTCCGGGCGTTGAGGCCTCAGCTCAGTCTCATGGTCTCAAGTTCCTCTCAGGAGATGAAAGCTAGCTCAGTCGGGCGTCCCCGAAAAGAAAACCATGGAGACTGTGACCCACTTGCCCTCGTGCCTTGACCCTTTCTGCCCACCTCACGCCCCCCAGAAGGCGGGCCCCGATGGCCCACTCGGCTCCCCCCGGTTGTTCTAGCCGAGCGTTGCTGTCAGGACTGAGGCGCATCAGCCGCCGTCAGTCATGTTGTGTTCGGTGCTTCTTAAACACTGTTAGCTCCTGTGCTCGTGTCGGCGCCATCCTGAGTAATAAGGCTAGTGCAATTACAAGCTGTTCTTCAATCAACGACTTAAAAAAGGAAGAGAGCGCATAGTTTGAAGACCAGGGCGTCCGCGCGTGCCTGGGTCCTGGCCTTTCCCCCGCTGGTATTTAATGAATGTCATTGTTTCCAGGGGAAAGTTTTCATTTACCGAGGGAAGGAGTATGAACGCAGGGAAGATTTCGAAGCGCGGCTGTTAACTCAGTTCCCCAACGCTGAGAAAATGAAGACAACGTCTCCACCAGGCGACGACATTAAAAACTCCCCCGGCCAGTGTATCCTTTCCGACAAGCCTGCGGAGTGGGACGCGGCCACCGCGCCGTGCGCCTGGGTGGCTGAGTGGGCCTGGGGGCCCCGTCACGGCTGACGTGCACCCCGCCGGCTGATCCTTAACCCCCTTTGCCCTCAGATATCCAGTGCTTCACCGTAAAGCCCAAACTCGATCTGCCCCCGAAATTTCACAGGCCTGTGTCGGAGCAGATTGTGAGGTAAGCACCCGCTTCTCCCACCCACCATGAGGCCGGAGAAGAATTTCACCCTCGAGACGGTGGACTGTGGCCTTTGATTTGCTTTCCAGATGCTCTTCCTGTTGACTTAGAAGAGCAGGGAAGCAAATCCTTTCTATCATCCAAACAGTGAGGGAAGAGGTTAGTGTGTGTTGCCAGAGGGTATAAGAACTATTCCTTTCCTGACGTGGGAGACGAGGAAAACTCGGGAGGACGGAGGGGAAACTCTGGTCTCCTTATGCCCTGCCAGAGCGGCAGCGGGGCGGCCGTGGTCCCTGCAGAGCTTAGCGGGGCTCCAGCCCAGTCCCAACCCAGCACTTCCGAGTCCACACGCCTGGGGAGGGCCGGAGTGTTTGCGTGCTGTAAGGCAGGACAAGGGATTGGGGCATTTGCTTTTCCGAGTGGAGAACCCCCAGATCCCTGCAACCCCACGATTATGTAATGTGGGATGATGGGGCGGATCGTTAGACTCCCCGGCCGGCTGTCCGAACTTGAGGGTTTATGCCTCTCTGGTGAGATGCCCTGACCTAGCAGTGCTGTAGAGACCCCCTGCCTGAGATGTTCCGTTGACGTCCAGACTTCTTTCTATGCGATGGAATTAAGAAATTAACCTCTTTGGTGGCCTGATAGTGCTCAGAATCTGCTTATTTCACATCCTGAAGTGTGGGGGGCTGTGTTCGTCCTCCACATTCCCTCTCCTTTCTTTAACCTTGTATCAGCCATGACGGCAGGTCAGCCAGGACTCTCTTTACCGATGAACTTCCACAAGGCACCTGTTTTAAGTTTTGCAACAGTGTATTTCGGAAAGAGGCATTAAAGCCAATAGCGAATCGTAGCTGATGCTCTGTTGTTCGCTGGGACGTGGGGAGGCGGCCGACGTCTCAGGGCTGACGAGGGATGTCTGCCTCTGGTACCCGCGTACCACCCAGCCCTTCCCCAGGGAAAGAAAGGGCACACTTGCACGTGACATCCTTCGTGGTTGCAGACTCTACCTTTGGTAGCGCTGAAACTAAGGTATATAAGGTCTTTTTAAAAATAAGAAACACGTTTGTGGAGCATAAGAAATAATATGGAGGACATGGGAAGATGGAGAGGAGAAGGGAGTGGGGGAAACTGGAGAATCATGAGAGACTGTGGACTCTGAGAAACAATCTGAGGGTTTGGGAGGGACGGGGGGCGGGAGGTTGGGGGAACCTTGTGGTGGGTATTATGGAGGGCACGGATTGCATGGAGCACTGGGTGTGGTTCAGAAACAATGAATTCTGGTACACTGAAAAGAAATTAAAAAAAAATATATCAATTAGTAGTTCATCTAATCCATGGGAAGTGTTATAGAATGAAAAGTAATTCTTAGGAAAAGTATTATAAGTAAAGTTGGATTCTTTACAGTAAAAAAAAAATAAGAAACACGTAATTTTTTTAAAAAATGAATAAAAATTATCAAGCTATTTTAATAAATTAATCATTGAATCACTGAATTAAACTAACATAGTAAAGGAGGATTTTGAAGGAGGAAGCACAAGAGTAAGGGGCGCAGGCCTGTTGCCGCTCTCCTTCGCGCCACCTTTTCTCTGTGTGTGCCTGCCTCACTCTTACTCACATCTCTTCTCCCCTGAGGGTTTGCAGGAACAGGGAAGAGGCCAAAACTCAAGGTAATTTTTCCACCTGCCAACATCTCTCTTCCAAGGCTGGCAGGGAGAGAAAGCCACAGCGATCGCTCGGGGTCAAGGTTGGGGATGCTCTCGGGGATGCAGAGACCTCTAAGAAGGCCAGACCCCACGTCTTAAAAGCATATCAGCTGCTTTGGGGGTTAAATGTCTAACGCTTTATCTGTCTCTGTACAGTTTTTACAGGGTGAATGAAGTCCAGCGATTTGAATATTCTCGGCCGATACGCAAGGGAGAGAAAAACCCAGACAATGAATTTGCGGTAAAGAAAACAACCAAAAACCCCCAAAGGGCTTCTTCCACCACCACCGCCCCTGCCTGTGGAAAGTGGCCTCAGAGGCAACCCAGGGCAGTATTAGATGCCTTTGTGCCTTGTGTGCAGAAATCCAAATGCCAAATCCTAAGCCCTTCAACTGTAGCAAAAGAATGAACATCTCACAGACGATGTCGTTAAGGCCTTACGGTGCTAGCAGAAGGGGCCGAGTGCTGGGTGTCTGCTGCTTATGCTCCCAGCATCCTCGCTTCCCACCTCGGCTTCTCTGAGTTGTCTCCCTCTGGGCCCTGGAGCCCCGAGCACCGTGCTGGTGTCTCTAATACGAATAGGCAAAGGGGCCTGAGCACTCTGGCTTTCTGCTGATGGTAAGCAGTTGGAGGTGAGCGGAGCAGAGACTCCTATTCGGTGCCTGAATTTTCCTGAGGCTTGAGGCCCAGGGGCTCCTGGGTGCCAGAGTCATGGGCCCGGTCATTCTCTGTGACGGAGCCACCCCGTGCCTCGGAGGACATCGAGCGGCTTCCCTGATCCTCTGCCCATTAGATAACTGGTAGTGCCTCCCTAGCTGTGACAACCAACCAAAAAGGTCATCCTACCTTGTCCCCTGCATTAGTCATAGAAATAGTAACAGAAATTTTTGCAGCTTTTAAAAAATATGCATACACCCGTTTTAATGGTTTCCATTTGCAAAGAATATTCTTTGCAATAAAGCGCAGTTCTTTCACATGTTAACATTTCCTCCTCCTTCTGCCCTGCAAACATCCCCGGGAATCGGTAGGTGGGCCCGTATTTCCGTGACCCCTTAGCTGCAGGGACTTCCAAGGAGGACCAGCAGCTCTGCTGGGGACCGCATCCCCTTGCCTATCATTGGGAGGTGTTGGGGGCCCAGAAGGTCAAAGGTGACCTGACCCAGAGTGAGGCCTGGGGCACTTCCAGCCGCCATGCTTCTATCCAGCCT
Organism: Taxidea taxus jeffersonii; assembly: GCA_003697995.1. Lineage (NCBI taxonomy): Eukaryota > Metazoa > Chordata > Mammalia > Carnivora > Mustelidae > Taxidea > Taxidea taxus. The sequence goes on from RCUC01066504.1 coordinate 11,548, forward strand.
CCCCCTAAAGCCCTCCATTTCCCGCAGTCTTCCCATCCTCAGGGTGAGGCCTGAGAATCTCATCACGGGGCCGGCAGGCCCTTCCTGCCCGAGCCGTGGCCTGGGTGTCTACTACGAGCTCGTCTTCCGTGAACCCTAGCCATTCCCGCTTCCCACACTGCTGATCTCAAAACGACGGCCCTATTTCTTGGTTAATGCCAGCGTCCCAGGATCCCGTACTTGCTAACTGGTCACTGCGGTATTGTCTCTAATAGTGAGGGAAGGGACAAGACATCAGCCCTAAGGGGGTGGCTTTCTGAGAAATCTCTGGTGGGGCCCTTGTGGCCACAACATGACCGTTTATGTAGCATCTCTGGACTGTGGGACTTAAGGCAGTTCTTGAATTTCCCTCACACGTCTCGCATCCAGAGGCTGCGTATACTCTCATGCCTTAGAGAAAGAGACGCAAGGAGGTCAGGCAAATTGCCAACAGGGGTGCAGCCAATTGAGCCAAGAATAACCGAGACCCCTGACATTTGGGGCTTCACTAAGTCTTGTGCTTCTTCCAAATGGCCCTGAAATCCCCTAATGGCCCCGTTAGGCCCTCGCACTTGGATGAGGCTTTCTGAAGCCCCGGGATTTAGTCCTTCACACGCTTGACAAAGCCTAAAGCTTCCAGATAAGCGTGGGGCTTTTTGCAGCAATGGGAAGCCAGGCTCAGCCCTGTTGCCAGAGGCCTGGCTCTGCGGGTGGGACTCTGGGGAGGCCCCCTGCCAGGCTGAACACTCAGCATGGCTACTCAGCAGCGGGTGAAGCCCTGGGCCCCAAGAGCGGCCGAGGAGGAGGGCGACAGAGAGATAGCTCTGATTTAGCCCATGCCAGTTGTCCAGAAAGCCCTTGGTGGAGCCCAGGGCCCCTGCCGGGCTGTGTCAGCCTCTGGGGAGACCCTGCAGGTGCTCTGAAATGTCACACTGCTGTTGCCTCGGGCAAGCGCCTGGGGGAGCCTCTCCTGGGTCCCCTTCCTTCTCCCCTCTGGAGCCTCACAGGTGGGGGATCGATGCTTCTCTAAGATCCAGTGCAGCCCCCTGGACTGGCTGACGTCAGCCCACTGTGGCTGGACCCCTCCCGACACACCTGCCTGGCCCAGTTATGACCCAGGACAGGGAGAGGGTGGCCGGAAGCAGACCCTGGGCGGGACCAGGTGGGCGAAAAGTCCCTGCCGGTTAGCTCACCGCGGGTTTCCGCGCAGCCTGGAAGAGGCACAGAAGGGTGATGCTCGTTGGCTCGAAGCAGTTTCCTGCCACACATAGCGCACTGTTCTGTGAAGACTGTGGATTGTAAAATGGTATCTTATTGGAAATAGGCATCTACGTGGCTTTCTAGTGCTTCGTAAGAAGTCTTGAACAACAGATACTGAAAGGTTTAAGTTACCGTCTCCAGAGGGTGGATGATTGTCCACATCTTTATTTTCTAATGTGAATAGAGATCAGTTGTGCAAGAAACACACTGAAGCCAAGCATACTGGCTGGTCTGTATCTGGTGTGAGCGGTCACTTACATGAAACCCGGTTTTCCTTAGTGCCCTTCCTCCTTTGGGTTTCTGTTGAACCCGAAGTCAGGCCAACGTGGGAGCCTCTTCAAAAATCCCTTTGCTCAGAGGAACGTCCCTCGTTTTGACCTACAGAATCCTCCCTGGCTCCCCCGTTGTATTTTCTTGCCAAATGCCAGGGAGGCTGGCACCACTGGCCAGCCAGAGCAGGGGACGTTGCTTTGTCTCATATGACTGTCCGACTCACAGGCAGAGCATGGCGAGAAGGCACGCAAAAGGGCCACGCGCGATTCCTTGAGGGGAGACCCATCCCCCAGGGAGGACGCGCCTCGCAGAGTGGTCAGTCCCCAGAAGGGCAGATGCTGTCCACCTGCTGACGTCCTTCTGACCGGTGCCGTGTGTGTGTGTGTGTGTGTTCCTTTGCAGAACATGTGGATCGAGAGAACCATATACACCACGGCGTACAAGTTACCCGGAATCTTAAGGTGGTTTGAGGTCAAATCTGTCTTCATGGTAAGAATACCCGCCCCCAGAAGGGATTGTGCGTTTCCCTCTGTTACAGGGTGCGGTGGGCACACCGGGACCCCGGGCCAGGCGAAGCGGAGCCCGTCGTCACCCTGCATGTTCCCTGGGCCATCGACTGTGCTGGTCCACGAACATTTTCGTAGAAATGCTGTATAATCACGACCAGTGCTGGCTGAGGAGAAAACCAGCATTAAGATTTCCTTTCTTCTTAAAAAATATTTAAATCTAGTCATTGCTGTGCTGTTTTGACAGCTCTTTCTGTTAACTAAATGAAAAGTTTAAGACAAGTTCCAATTTACATACACTTTTTAAGATCTTTCTTCCTGATGCTTTTATTGCCATTTACATGACAAACGACTTGATTAATAGCAATTGCTTATTTCAAGTAAAAATAGCTTGAGAATATACCCCTCACTGGCACTTTTTTAAAGAAATAATGACTCGCATCTCATTAACTAAACTTTGCTTTGCCTCAGTGGTGAGCCCTGGGACAGTTCCATCTCCGTGAACCGGAGTCGGGCGGCAGATTCTTACTGAATACACAGAAGTATCAGAGAGTAGGATAAAGAGATCTGATTGAAATACGTATTTTAATTCACGTGTCTCAATGCCTTTTGTGTTCAGCCAGCAGGATCTTATCCAGAGGGCTGGTGCCCCCCCTGTAGTTTACAGTGAGTCCTCTCAAAACTCCCGATTCGGCTCAACCTGGCTGGAACCTCTCTTCCCAGCCCTGTTTCGGTTTCCTCTCTTCCCGTCTGAGCTCAGGGCCACAGCCGCCCCCGCCCCCTGCCCGCCAATCCCAGGTGCCCCCTCCTGCTTTTCTGAAGCCCTGAGTCTCTCTACCTGTCCCTGCCTTGGGCACTTGCATTTTCTGCTCTGGGAGTGCCCACTCTGTGCCCCCCCAGCACCCAGGCAGGCCCGATGCCTGGAGGGCTCAGAAGGTATGTGGCAGGTGGCAAGCCTTTGCTGGCACCATTTAGAGCTGGTGATGTAGCGCCTGAGAGGGCAGAGTAGGGGGCACTTGGCGTAAACAGAACTAAGCTTCCTAATGAGCCTCTGCCCAAAGCCCTCAGTGATCCGGGATTTTGTGAGCCAGCCAGATTTCTAGAGGAAGGAGCTTAAGAGCTCAAGGTGGAGAGGGGTGAGTCCTGACTTTCTGTAAAGATGTGGTTCTGCCACCGGCACCGTTTGCCATTTTTAACAAAGTAAGAGGCCGGAAGCTGAGTAATCCCAGAGCACATAATGAAGAGCTGCTCTCCATACCCATCCCGCCCGCCCTCGCCTTGTGCATGCCCCCCAGGACAATCAGCTAGGGATGTCCAGGGGCTGACAGCCAGCCCTCCTGATGAATGAAAAGAGGTCACTATTTTTGATTGAGGCAAACGGGGTCAGCAGCAGGGAGTCAGCAGTCAGTCAGAATGGAGTCCTGCCCTGGGGTGTGCGACTGTGAAGGTGTGTGCCTGGGATGCTGCATTCCAGGCTCTGAGCCTGCCAGGGCCCATGTGGGCCCAGGTGGGAGTCATAGTCCTGCTTGGACTACATGCCGTGAGGACACGGGGCCAGCCACCTTTCTGTATGGGATGGCCTGTCCCTCAGCTCCCAGGCCACACGGGACGAGCGCAGCAGGTGTTTTCCTCTGCTCTGACTCCCAAGTGTCACTCTCCGATGTGGGGCCAGCCGTGAGCAGAGCTGTCTGTCCTCAGGTCTGTTCCCCCTGCTCCCCTCTGCCTGGCAAAAAAGTCCTGGAGGCTGCAGCAGGAAAAAAACAGGCTGCTCTCTTTGTCCCTTGCTACAGACACCCTGGGGTTCCCAGGCATGGGCAGGGCCACCTCCCACCTCCTTCAGGAGGACCGAAATGAGGTGATCCCCGGATGTGGCTCTGTGGCCAGCTGAGCATCTGTTAGAGGAGGCCTGGGGGGCAGGGGCTGCTGTTGTTTTAAACCCGGCCATGTTTTCGTGGCACCTTGGGGCTGAGCCAGAGAGGCATGCTCGGCTGGGCCTTGCAGGGAGCTGCCGGGCCCCCAGACAAAGGAGGGCAGTTGCAGGGTGGGCAGCAGTCCCTTGCCTCCTGCACGGAGTGTCCCGCTGACCGGTGTTCGGTGTTCCCATGAGACCTGTGCGGTACCATTGGAAGTGGCGACGTGCTCCCCTGGGGGCAGCGGAGCTCTTCCTTCCTTTAGAGAGTAGGTGGCCTACTCTGGAGACCAGGGCAGGGTCTCCCCCTTCCCTGACCAAACAGGTACCGGGGGCTTACAAAGTGCCGAGGCCTTCTGCCTCAGGAAGAGTGATGGAGTGCTCAGAATTCCTTAAAATCTTACCCTTTTTTTAAAATTTAGATTTTATTTATTTGACAGAGCTAACAAACACAAGCAGGGTAGAGGTGAGGGTAAGGGCAGAGGGGGAGGGAGAAGCAGGCTTCCCATTGAGCAGAGAGCCTAATGCAGGACTCAATCCCCGCACCCTGGGATCCTGACCCCAGCTGAAGGCAGACGGTTCACCGACTGAGCCACCCAGTTGCCCAAAATCTTACCATTTTAAAAGGAGCAGACCACATGTGTATGCACATAAACTTACACAAGTGCACGCGTGTATAGGCACACAGCGCACACACGCACGCACACACCCCCAGGGCCAGCCTGCCTTGTGTTATCGCTTTGGAATTTGTGTATGAGGGCCACGCCTCCTGGAAATGCACAGATTCGGAGATACCCACCTGCTCTTGTTGGGTGATAAGAGACACCCCCGAGACCTCCCCCGCCCTGGGAAGAAAGGTGTGATGCAGGAATAGGAAGCCTGGTCCCCCTCAGGAGGGCTCGTCCTCTGGCGGGACCCCATGGGCCAGAGACACAGTAGGAGACTCTGGCGGGGCGGACGCAGCAGCCGACTGGGGGTCTCATCTTTTTC
>ML095053.1:2168-12374 GCA_003697995.1 Taxidea taxus jeffersonii
GGAAACAATACTTAGAAATGCTGAGTTCACTCAATAGCTATGTCATTCTTATGCTATCTGCATATGTTATCCTGCCTGCAATGTTGTTTATTAAGTCATTAAAATATTTTTAATAGTGATGTTGAGAAATAATTCCTGCCTCTTTTCTCAGTAGAATGTAGATGTTTTTCACTTTATGGTTCATAATAATAATTGAAAGTTTTTCAGTTAAAATACAAAGTGGTAAAATATATAATAAATCCGTGGGCAAATTTATGTTTCAGAATTTGTAATAATAACAATTATTTTGCTTCCAGCAGCCAGATTGGCCCTCTGGCTGTCACATCTTCACTCATTGGGAAGTTTTCTCAAAGTCCTTGAAAGAAGTGCAGTGCCCCTCAGGATCTGTCACTCCCCCTTGCCTTTCACATCTTTTCTACCAATTCCTGCTCATTGTGCTCTGTTTAGGCTGGTCTCCTGGTTGTATTCAGACTCTAGCTGTGCTCCCACCTCAAGTCCTTCACCATGTGACTTCAGTGTACTCAGTTCATGTCCCACATTTCTACATGGCTCATTCTCTCATACTCCCATGTTTACTCTTGAATGACATCTGCTCACGGAAGCCCTCCTTGAGTGGCCTGGATAAATGAGCAGCCTCTACTCCCATACTACTGCACCCTTGCCACATACTATTTTTCTTATCCTGCCTTATTTTTCCCCATAATGCTTTTCACCTGAAATGTATGTCTCTACTGTGCTCCAAGAGAACAGGAATTGGGTGTGATTCCCTGCTGTATCCCAATGTCAAGAAAAAGTTTATGAATCTAAAAGATATCTAAAAGAGAATTACATATGTGTTTAATCAATTGATTAAACAATTGAGGTTTCTTTGGTCCATTTAAAGTAATATATAATTAATTTCTTGGAACATCAGAGTTTACAATAGTCACAAAAAAGATCACAGATTAAAGGAAATTCTCCAGTTTTTAATTGAGTAATATTAGTATTAGAGATTTCTTTTGAAATATGGATACAAATATATCATTATGTTTAATTCATATGATTTTTATTACTATTTTAATTTACTTCATAAAAATTAAAAAATCAGGGCACCTGGGTGGCTCAGTGGGTTAAAGCCTCTGCCTTCAGCTCAGGTCATGATCCCAGGGTCCTGGGATCTAGCCCCACATCGGGCTCTCTGCTCAGCAGGAAGCCTGCTTTCCGTCCTCTCTCTGCCTGCCTCTCTGCCTACTTGTGATCTCTGTCTGTCAAATAAAATTTTTTTAAAAAAATTAGAAAATCAGAGGACTGAATTTGTCATTGAAGAGGAATTAGAGTAGAATTATTGATTTAATAGGCTAGTATTTGAGCATCATAATGAGAGAAGGGCCACCACTCTTTCCCCATCTTTTCCAGGTTTATTGGCTGGACTCTGGCCTACCACTTGGCTCCCTCAGTAAAAGAAGAAATGCAGGATACCTTCTAACCAGGGCCAGGAGTAAAAAAAATCCCTTCCCATCAATACTGGAGTCCTACATGGAACTGGAGCCAAACATCCCCTTTTTCCTTCTTTCATGTTTCATGTTGCTTGCTCTTACTCTATAATTGAGGCACTGCCTCTCCTAAATCCATGTTTATCCTATATATTAATATCATAGGCCTAAAGAGCAAAGCATAAAATTCAAGTTGTTTAATAATATTCATTTGCCATATGAGCCAATAATTGGATGAGCAGTCCACAACCCAGTAGAGTAGATAACACTGAGAAGAAGCGCTGGATAGTAAGCTCCAGGGCTGTAATTAAAAGAGGACATCCTCCCACAAGGGTGTGAGAGACTATGATTCTAGACCATTTCCTATGGAAAAAGATTCAGAAAGAGTAAATGAGAAGGTAAGCTGTTAAAATCACTAAACAACCAACACAATAAAATTGTAGAACAATAATTATGGCCTTAGAACAAGGCAGAGGCTAAATTACTGGGACCATGTTTTCTGTCTTAAGTAATATGGCAGATATCAGCTAGGTCATCATGATTTTGAGAGTAAAATGGAAAAAATGTAAGGATCTGGAGGGTGGTAGTGAAGATGAAATAGGATTAAATGAGATTAAATGCCACATAATCCGTGGATACTGTTTCTTATCTTTATTTTGTATCTAAACCCATAGTAGGATCTTAGTTAATATTTGGAAAAGAAGTGCCATCATTTCAGATATATTCACTGAACCTCACTGTGACATATTTTTTCTTTTTATAGTCTATACATCATCCCGCAACATACACAGCATGTATCATGCAATTAGTTACATTTTCTGGCTTGATACATTTTATAAATGTGATTGCCACCACTCTACCCACCACTACCACCACTGGATTCCTTTTTGTTATTCTTATCATCTTCTTAATAAGAGAATACAGTGAACGAGCAAGAGGGAGTCTTAAATGGCTTTTTTTTTTTTTTCCCAAAGGAGGAGAGGCTGGAGGAGGAGGATTTAAATATAATTGAGTCATATGCATGCCCTTGCTTTTTGTTTAATAATCCTCTGACATATGACTTATATGAAACAAAATTACTCATGCTGTACTAAAATGTGTTTATAGCTATGAAGAGAGCAAATGTGTCTGTAGATACTGTAATAATTTTAGAAGTGAAAGGAGTTAATGACTAAAGAAGATGTTTGGTTTTCATTTGTATCATAAGGAAATTTCAGGGCCCTTAAAAACTGTGACTGATCATTTGGGTCATTTAAAATTGCATGGACTTTTAGATTAAAAAAAAATAGAAGGAATAAGATATTGAGGCAAATTTTTATGGGTTGCTTGTTATTTTAGTAATCCATTAAAGAAAATTTAGAATTAAGTGCTTTCACTGTGTGACTAGAGTTCTCTTTCTTCAGTGTAGATACAGGCAGTGACAGGGTTGTTATCTTTAGTAAAACTAGTCCCTGATGAACATTTCACACATACACAATACTATTGAAAAACTACTGAATAACATTAGATGTAAAGTAACTCTAGTTTTCCAGGTGTGAAATAAAAGAGAAAATAAATGTTGATACCAGGGATCACTATATCATGATGCTTATGTAAAAATATTAACTTTTCTAACACATACATCTAAAAGTATATGCCATGTAACATGTTGAAAGCCAGTGATGCTGGCCTGCATTAGGTTAATGCCCCTCCCACCCCATACATAAAAAGAAAAATGCATAATTTTATTTTTTAAAATTTATAGTTCTACCAATAAGGAAATCTAGTGGGATATTTTAATTCTCAGTTATATGAAATTAGTAGTTTTAATTTTTGAAAATTTGAACAAACATATATAATGGATTTCAGAAAACTGCATCCAGATTTTACAGAATGAGATTTCCTGGTTTTACTAGTTTTTGTGATGTGAGAGCCAATGGACACCTGATGTGACACACTCTGCAGCTCCTGGGTTCTGATTTCATTCCCTCCCTGGGAACTAGACGTGAGAGAATCTCATAAGATAATTCTAAGATTTAATTTAAATTTCCTTTCTATTTTATTTGTCTCACTCTAATTTATAAAAGCAAGTCAACAGGATACTCTACAAAGAAAACCCAAAAGACCCCACCAAAAAATTGCTAGAACTGATACACAAATTCAGTAATGTTGCAAGACAATATATAGAAACTTGTTGCATTTCTACACACCAATAATGAAGCAGCAGAAAGAGAAATCAAGGAATCAATCCCATTTACAACTGCACCAAAAATCATAATATGCCTTTGAATAAAACTAACCAAAGAGGTAAGAGATCTCTATCCTGAAAACTACAGAACCTTACAAAAGAGATTGAAGATGATTGGAAAAACAAATATTGTTAAAATGTCTATTCTACCCAAAGAAATCTACAGATCTACAATCCCTCTCAAAATGCCACCAGCATTTTTCACAGAGCTAGAACAAACATTCCTAAAATATGTGTGGAACCACAAAAGACTCCCAAATAACTAAAGCAATCTAGAAAAAGAAAAGCAAAGTGGGAGGCAGCAAATTCCAGACTTCAAACTCTATTACAAAGTTGTAGTTTTCAAGACAGTATAGTAGTGGCACAAAAGCAGACACATAGATCAATGGGCCAGAATAGAAAATCCAAAAATGGACCCACAGCTACATGATCAACTAATCTTCAACAAAGCAGGAAAAGATATCTAATGGGAAAAAGGCAGCCTCATGAACAAATGGTTTTGGGAAGAGTGACAGCAACATGCAGAAGAATGAAACTGGACCACTCTCTTATACCATACACAAAAATAAACTCAAAATGGATGAGAGACCTAAACATGAGACAGAAAACCATCAAAATCCTAGAGGAGAACACAGGCAGCAACCTTTTTGACATCGACTATAGCAACTTCTTACTAGACGATTGCTGGATACAAGGTAAACAAAAGCAAAAATTATTGGGACTTAATCAAGATAAAAAGTTTCTTCACAGTGAAGGAAACAATCAACAAAACAAAGTCTCTGGAATGGGAGAAAGTATTTGCAAGTGACATATCTGATAAAGGGTTAGTATCTAAAAATCTATAAAGAATTTAACCAAACCCAACATCCAAAAAAGAGATAATCCAGTTGGGAAATGGACAAAAGACATGAATAGACATTTTTCCATAGATGACATACAGATGGCTACCAGACACATGAAAAATATGTCCAATATTAATAATTAGGGAAATACAAATCAAAACTACAATGAGATACCCCCTCACATGTCAGAATAGCTAAAATTAACAACTCAGGAAACAACAGATGTTGGCAAGGATGTAGAGATAGGGGAACCCTCTTACAATGCTGGTGGGAATGCAAACTTTGGTGTAGCCACTCTGGAAAACAGCATGGAGGTTACTCACAAAGTTTAAAAACAGAACTAACCTGGGGCACCTGAGTGGCTCAGTTGGTTAAGTGTCTGCCTTCAGCTTAGGTCATGATTTCAGGGTCCTGGGATCAAGCTCCACATTGGGCTCTCTGGCCAGCAGGGAGTCTGCTTCTCCCTCTCACTCTCCTTCTGTGTATACACACACTCTCTCAAGTAAATAAATATTCTTTTAAAAAAAAAGAACTAAACTATTATCCAGCAATTATATTACTAGGTATTTACCAGAAAGATACACAAATCTGATTTGAAGGAGTGTATGCATCTTGATGTGTATAGCAGCATTATCAACAATAGCCAAATTATGGATAGAGCCCAAATGTCCATCAACCGATGAATGGATAAGAAGTGGCACACACACACACACACACACAATGGAATATTTCCTATAAAAAGAATGAAATCTTGTTATTTGCAATGATGTGGATGGAGCTAGAGGATATTATGCTAATTGAAATAAGTCTATTAGAGAAACACAAATACCTTATGATTTCACTTATATATGGAATTTAAGAAACAAAACAGATGGATATAAGGGGGGAAAATAGAGATAAGCCATAAAATTGATTCCTAACTATAGAGAACAAACTGAGGGTTGCTGGAGGGGAGGTGGGTTGGAGGATGGATTACATGGGTAGTGGGTATTAAGGAGGGCACTTGTGATGAGCACTATTTGTTATATGTAAGCAATGAGTTACTAAATTCTACTCCCAAAACTAATATTACACTGTATGTTAACTGGAATTTAAATACAAACTTGAAGTGAAAAACAAATAAAATGCTGCTTTACACACACACACACACACACACACACACACACAGCAAGTCAATAATTATCCAAGTACTTAAAAAACAAAACAGCTGGGGCACCTGGGTGGCTCAGTGGGTTGGAGCCTCTGCCTTCGGCTCGGGTCATGATCCCGGGGTCCTGGAATCGAGCCCCGCATCGGGCTCTCTGCTCAGCAAGGAGCCTTCTTTCCCCTCTCTCTATCTGCTTCTCTGCCTACTTGTGATCTCTCTCTCTCTGTCAAATAAATAAATAAAATCTTAAAAAAAAAAAACAGCTGGTATTAATGTCTGAACAAAATAACTTGAATTACTGTCTGCATATAATTGACAAATAGGATTTTATAAACTTTTAGGATTGTTTTATGTAGTTGACAGATTTTATCCTATTGAACGATGGTTTAAATGACTGGATTATCATATTTCACATATATGCACACATACATGTAAAACTTAGAGGAGTTATTCTTTCCAAACCTTCTTTACGTAAATGGTAAGCTTACTTCCATAAATGGTATCTCTATCCAATTTGTATCTCTATCCAATTTCTTGAAGACACAAATATAAACAAGAAAGCAGACATCTTAAATCCTCAAACTCTCTCCTCTTCCACAGTTGATCCCATTAGTTTTCCCGATGATATCTACCCACAAAGTTGCAAATCCTTTCACTTTTCTCTAGTTCAACTGTAAACCTACTAGTCCAAGCTGCCTCTCATGCTTCTCTGCTTTAAATATGTAATATCTCCCATACTAGACTTCCTACCTACACATTTTCTCTACACAGAATATAACATGGGGTGCCTGGGTGGCTCAGTCGGTTAAGCATCTACCTTCAGCTCAGGTCATGATCCTGGGGTCCTGGGATCGAGTCCCACATTGGGCTCCCTGCTAGATGAGGAGTCTGCTTCTCTCTCTGTCCCTTCCCTCTGCTTATGTTCTCTCTATCAAATAAATAAATAAAATCTTTAAAAAAAAAGATAACAGATTCCTGATCTGTGTACAGGAATAAAGAGTTCATTTGGCACCCCTAGACCCTATTCTCGACACTGTAATATTTTAATCAGGAAGTGAATATAACAAGCCATCAAAAAACCAGTTATGGCAACATGGATAAATGGAAATAGTTTGGGTTCTTGAGATTATTTTTAAGTCTTAGAATAAAGCAACTCTAGAATTACTAAATGTTTCAACTTCTATAGGAGGCGTCCATTTTTTTTCCATTTAAAACATGTACTGGCAACAACATTCTTGCTCTTCTAAGCTTTTCTAAGCATTACAGAAAACAATTCTATTAGCTCCTTAAAAGAATAGATCTTATAGCTTGAAATCACTTAATAATTATTTATTGAGCTCCTACTAGGGGCCAAGAAATTTTAATTGCTGGGGATGCAGTGGAGAACAAAACAAAACAGAGAATCTTGTTCTCGTGGAGTTTATTTTCTAATGGGATGTATATGCAAACATAATAAATAATTAAAATATATTGCATAGGGACAAGTAACAAAGATGAAAAAAACAAGTGAGGAAGGGCTTAGGAAATGCTGAATGTCCGTTGGAGTTTTGGATAAAGTAGCAGGAAAAAAAACACACTAAGGAGTTTTGTTTTGTTTTTTTAAATAAATACTTAAAGGAAATGAAAGAGTTAGTGGATTTAGATTAAAAGCAAGAGAACTATGACTCTGAACATTTAAATCAGGAGCATGACCGATGGAGTTCCACGTACCACAAGAGGGCCATTAATGTTGAAGCCGAGAAGAAAAAGAGTAAAGCCATAAGGTAAAGAGGAGACAGATTCAAATATAGCCCTATAAACCATACTGAGGACTTTGGCCTTTACTTTTGAGTGTACGGGGAAACCAATGAATGTTGTTCATTAGAATAGTGATATGATCTCACTTTATTTTAACAGGAACACTGGATGCACTTTTATGAATGGCTAGGGATAAATGATCTGGGGACAGGAGAAAGAAATGGGCTAGTTAAGAGCTACCGTAGTAATCCAAAAGACAAACACACATCTTGGTGAGGATTATGCAATAAGGCTGGCAAGAAGAGATCAAATTCTGAATAAAATTTAAAAGTGTAGCCAACAAGTATTGGCATTCTATTAAAGTTTATACATAGTTTTTAGATAACATACTTCCTAGGCAGGGACACTAATTATGAATCCACCTATTTTTTTGTTATCTCTTTCCTCTTGATTATATCGCTCTAAACTACAGACTTATAATGAGGCTTTCATGAAAGGTATGATACTATCCCACACCTCCCTCTATCCCTACTTATTAAGAATGGATGCTGTATTTTGTCAAATGCTTTTTCTGCATCTATTGAGAAGATCACATGGTTTTTATCCTTTCTTTTATTAGGAAGATGTGAGATAGGTAGGTAGGCAGATAGATAGATAGGTATGTAATAGAATATTACCCAGCCATCAAAAAGAATGAGAAATTGCCATTTACAATGACAGGGATGGAGTTAGAGTGTATTATATTAAGTAAAACAGTCAAAGAATGAAAAATGCCATATGATCAACCTTATGTGGAATTTAAGAAACAGAAGAACATAGGGGAATGGGGTAAAAAAGGAGAGGGAGGCAAACCATAAGAGACTTTTAACTTTAGAGAATAAACTGAGGGAAGGGTAGCTGGAGGGAGGTAGGGATGAGCTAGGGATGGGCTACATGAGTGATGGGTATATTAAGGGTATATTAATGGGTATATTATTGTGATGAGCTCTGGGCATTATATGTAGTGATGAATCACTAAATTCTACTGCTGAAACCAATTCTAGTTATGTTAACTAGAATTTAAGTAAAAACTTGAAACAAAAAAGGTAATAATAGGTGCCTGGGTAGCTCAGTGGGTTAAAGCCTCTGCCTTCGGCTCAGGTCATGATCCCAGGATCCTGGGATCAAGCCCCGCATCAGGCTCACTGCTCAGCAGGGAGCCTGCTTCCCCTTCTCTCTCTGCCTGCCTCTCTGCCTACTTGTGACCTCTGTCAAATAAATAAAATTTTTAAATAATACTACTACTAATAAAGTAATAATCTAAATAAATAAATAGTAAAGAACTTGAATAGAGGTTTCTCCAAAGAAGGTATAAAAATGTATAAAAACCACATGTAAAGACATCCAACATCCTTAATCATTGGGGAAACACAAATCAAAACCATAATGAGATATCATCTCACACCCATAAGGATGACCACTCTCAAAAACACAGAAAAGAATAAATTGATGGGGATGCAGGAAATCGAAACCTGTGTGCCCTTTAGGTGGGACACAGGTGTACTTTAGGTGTAAAGAGGTGTAGCCAATATGGACAATAGTATGAAGAATCTTCAGAAAATTAAAAATGATTTGCTGTATGATCCAGGAATCTCCTTTCTGGGTATATATCTCAATGTACTCAAAGCAGAATCTTGAAAAGATATTCGCACACTTAATGTTTATCACAGCATCATTCACAATATCCGAGCAACAGAAACAACCCAAATATCCACCAACAAATTAATGATGAAGAAAATGAGGTATATGTACGTAAGAGAAAACTATATAACCTTTAAAAAGGAGGAAATTCTATCACAGATTACAACATGGATGACAGGAGGACATTATTCTAAGTGAAATACGCCACAAAAGGACAAATACTCTTTGATTCCTCTTATATTCTAAAACTTTTAGTATCAATTTTAGAAGATCTGCCTATTTTTAGTTTCTGCTTCATCTAGTAATTTTAGCCTCCTGAGACCCAAATCAAAACTTGCTATTTTAAGTATTCTGGAAGTACAGTCCAAAAAGTACATTTTTGTATAGGCATTGCTCTTGATTGCATACACATATGGTAAAACTTGTTTTCCTTTGGGAAGAAAGAATACATTCATTTTATTTAAAATTATTACTGAAAGACGCCATTGTGTTTCATACATTTATTTTAAAGTTAAACTTTAAAATGCCTACTCTAAATTTTGCATTCTATTAAGATGCAATCTTGAATGGCAGACCAGGATATCACTATATTTCACAGAGCTCATTAACTTTCTAAACTCAGTATAAAATATTGAGTGACTATAAGTGTCCCCTTTGGGGAGAGATATGTAACCTTCATGAAATTCTCAAATAGACTGGTGATGAAGGGAAAAACATTCACACCACCACTAATTTATAAGGTGTTTTTTTTTTTCCCCAAACCAATGATTTCCCCTTATCTAAATCATCCAACTGATAGACAATCAAATGTAACCAGGTTTGGAAGTTTACAGTACTATAAATAACACAAGCTGATACTTCTGGTTGATACTATGTGATTTTTTCAGTCAAATGTACATGTCCTTTACATTGTTCAAATTAATCAAAATATGATGCTACTGTGACATTCAGTCTCTTTATTCCAATTTTCATACTTTGCCTTTTTCAAAATGCAGTATTTGCAGCTGCATATACTTACAATCCTTTGTAAAACCATGTACACTAACACAGAACTGGAGGGAATTAAGGAAGTTTGCAAAGACCATTCTAGGATTGATAAAT
>RCUC01066521.1:0-30597 GCA_003697995.1 Taxidea taxus jeffersonii
TGTTTTCATTCTCCGTGAGTCAATATCTAGGAGTGGAATGGCTGGGTCATATGGTAAATTTGTGTTTAACATTTGGGAAACTGTCAAACTGTTTTCCAACGTGTCCACAAAATTTTTGTGTCCATCAGTAATGGATGAGAAGTACAGTTTCTCCACGTGCTCACCGACACTTTTGTATGTTACAGCCATCCTGCTGCAAGGGACGTGGAGCCACGTTTTTCTGGTTGTCAGGGTATTATCTAGTTTGGCCACCCTGCTGGGGCCCATTCTGAGATAGAGACCAAACAAAATGAGGAGAAAGTGAGGACGAACACTGACATTGTGGCTATCACTTTCAAAGAGAAGTGTTTCAACAGGAACTATTCCTTTTACCCATCAATAGTAATGAACAAGTCATTATATACCTGAATTCTCCTAGAGATGCAGAATAATCAGCTCATCATGTGTACCTTCTTGCTTTTATACAATAGGCATTCTTTATCTCCCACTCAAGCAATCCGTATTGTGCACACATGCTCTTCAGGACTTCTGGCTCTAGAGCTCAGATAGAGACTGTGCCCACCATCTGGCTGGATCCTGCACAACACCAGTAAGTGAAATCTATGTCAGGTTTTTGCTGTACCGGTTTTCAGGGCACATGGTAACCACACTGAGATGTTCTCATTGGAGAAGCCACTTCAGACCCCCTCCTGCTTTCCTCCCAAACAGGTGGGAGATGAGGCTCTGAAAAATGCATCAAAAGCAAACTGGTTTTCTTTAAAAAGATAGTTTAAAAAAAAACTGATATTAGTCATCAAATTTAATGATTCCCATTTCCATTTTCCACATACTTACAATTCCTGCAATGAACATTATGTGCATCTTGGGTTATTAATGAAAACTTCAGGGTGTTTTTGATACTTTTTGTGACCCTTGGGGAAATTCTCAATCATCTGTTCTCTTTTTAGAAGTTTGTTTTGTTTTGGATCCTCATAGTAGCTTTATTTATAAGAATCAAAAACTGGGAAAAACCCAAATGCCCTTTAATTAGTAAATGGTTATATGCATATCGTGGAATACTACTCAGCAGTAAAAAGGAACAAACTGTTGAAATATGCAAAACTTGAATGGATTTCAAGGGAATCATGCTGAGTGAAAAAAAAAAATCCAGTATTGTATACTATGACTATGTAGTTGCCAGGGGTTAAGGGGGAACGTAGGGAAGGACTACCTGGGATTATGAAATGATAGCACAAGAGATCTTTTAATACGTGTTATTAGCAAAACATGATTAATTTTCAGCCAGCTACATCTGCTTTGTTTCTGCATTTAGGTCTGCATGACATTCTTTAAAATTTGGCCATGGCTCCAAGTAAATTATTTAAAAACTCATTGGTTAAAAATGAATATTTCTCAACATTGGTTCATATGTTTTTGAACGTTTGTCCTGAAGTGATTTCACCACTTTGAAATCAACTTTCCGCAAGCTAATTAGCTTTAGAAAATTATAGGTTTATGACTACTGATGTTTATTTTACTTGTTTAGCCATATTCTCAAATATTTTTTGAATGCATGTATTTTTTATTCATGAAAAGAAGAATAAAGGCTTTAGTAGGAATGAAGACCTGGCCATTTTTATTGTGGTTATTGGTAGATATTACAAAAAAAAAAAAGCATACATATTATAATTGTTTTCCTAATGTTGGAAAGAAAGCAAAACCTAGAAAAATACTACCTTAATGTGAAATTAAATGAATTATGGCACATTCATTCCAAAAAAAAATGTCATTCCATCATTTTTTATGAAAGCAAAAATTGTTATGTATAATCATAGAAAGTTGTCTCCAGTATTTTATTTTAAAAATTTCAAAGATTATTTTTTAAAATAATCTCTACACCCAATGTGAGGCTCGAACCTACAACCCAGAGATCAAGAGTCGCATGCTCCACCAAGTAGCCCTGCCTCCAGTATCTTAAAAGTGCAAAAGCAGGTTGCTGAGCAGTATGTGTAGTGTGATTCTATTTGCCTGCAAATGGTGTACACATATATGTATTTGCTTATGCAGAAGAATTGTTTGGAAATAAACCCACCTGTTAACAGCTACAACTCTTGGGCATAGAATGAAGTATTTCACAGAATAGTCTCCTGTTTGATTTTACTAAATTGGGAATGTTATTTTATAATAACATTCAATGAAATTCCGTATTTCAAAAGAATAGGGAAACCTGCTTAGATTTCAGCATAGCTGTTTAGTTCATGTCTCTCTTCATATACTTTGGTGAATGATCATCAATGAAAGGGGACTGTGCTGGCTTAAGTGTAATTATGTCTTTTCCAAGGTTTATTATTGCTTATTGCTTAATAAAATTAAGTAATAAGGTGTCCATTCTAATGCTTTCTTTTGCCTTTGCTACCTCATTTCTCTCATCTCTTCCTACATCCTAAGCCATGCCCTCTTGCAATGCAAGCCCACCTGAGATGGCTTCTGACCCTATTTCTCCATTTCTTTAGGTCAAAACTAGTCCCTCCCATCTCTCACTGCTCACCCACCCCACGGAATATTCACACAGCAGGTAGCACTGGGACCATGGTCTTCACTATGGCCCACTGGGCTGTCTTGGTTCTTTCTCCTTCACTCATCACTTTGACCATTCAGCCCTCATGGCCTGACACGCTGATAGCCTAAACTCAGAAACAGTACAATTTAGGGCCAGTGGGTTTGCCACATCTTCTGGTGACAAATATTTTGAAAAAAGAAACCTAGCTTGTTGTCTTATATCAGACTTTTGGTAAACAAATTAAGTCAAAAGAGCATTTCTAGTAGAACTTCATACTTGGAAAATGATGCTTGACTAATTTATATTGAAGCATGTATATTTTGGGGTCGTCTGGGTGGCTCAGTTAGTTAAACACATGCCTTGGGCTCAGGTCATGATTCAGGAGTCCTGGGATCAAGTCCCACATTGGGCTTCTTGCTCAGTGGGGAGCCTGCTTCTGCCTCTGCCTGCTGCTCCCCCTGCTTATCTTTCTCTGTCCCTGACAAATAAATAAAATCTGAAAAAATCTTAAAAAAGAAGCATGTGTGTTTTTACTTTGCTGGTATCAAGCAGAATCTAAGAACTGAAGAGAGTTTTATATGTCCCTAAATTGCTCTACTCTTTGGGATTTAAGTAGGTGTTTTTATTCATTGACCATATTAGAAACTCTTGTTACTTAGGCTTGGGTAGTTCATTTGGCTTCTACACAGCACCACTACACCCAGTATTCCAACATGAGCTGATCTCCTCAGTCCTTCCATGGCTACGGACTACACAAATGTGTGCCCTTGGTACGAAGTAGGTGTAGTGGGATGCACGCCAAGGGCAGCACTGGAAGGAGCTTGGGAAACAGATGTGGCTGTTCTTTTGACACTTTAAAATGTCTTTTATTTTACTTTTAAGTAGGTCATTCATAAATGAACAGTGTCAGAATACCATTGGACACTTCAGGGGCACTTTAATGGGTATTTTCAAGGCTGCATCAATTAATCGAGCAACTAATCATTTTGCCTGTCTTTCCCAGGGTGTGTTAGAGGGGCACCTGGGTGGCTCAGTGGGTTAAGCCTCTGCCTTCAGCCCTGGTCATGATCTCGGGGTCCTGGGATGGAGCTCCACATCGGGCTCTCTCCTCGGCAGGGAGCCTGCTTCCTCTCTCTCTCTGCCTGCCTTTCTGCCTACTTGTGATCTCTCTCTCTCTCTCTGTGTCAAATAAATAAATAAAATCTTAAAAAAAAAAGAGAGAGACAAGATATATGGGCAGTTTGCTAGCAACATGTAATAATTACCCAAGACTGATACAAACAAGTGGTAGATGTCTTAAGGAGGGAAACACAATTTTTTCTCTGAGAAGTTAGGAAAGTATTCATGGTAAGAGTGATACTCGCCCTGGGCCCTGAAGGATGGACAGAGTTTCAACAGGGAGGTAAAAGCTGTTTGGGTAGGGTACAGAGGCAGAAAAAGCATGAGGCATTTTCAAGCAAATTTGATGGATTATTTTGACAGAAACGAGTTCAAATAGAGAAGAGGCACATAATGTTGGTAAATAATAGTCTTGCAAAGCTTTGAATGTCCGTCCCACCAAGGAGCTGCACATTTTGCTATGAAGAATAGGGAGTAGTCACTTAAAGTCTTGGAGATGATCAGCACATGATAATATGGCCGCGACGTGTCCCCTGGACTGGGAGGCAGAAGACTTGGAGGGTGAGAGACAGCAGACCATGACTATGGTCCAGGAGGGAAAGAAAAATCTGGCCTGAACTAGAGCCATGCTCTGTAAAAGACCATGGTTAAAGCTGGTGCAGAGAAAGAGGGGATTTCATAGCCTATAGGGTGTGCAGCGGACTGTAGAGGGCAAGGTCAGGAGGACCACAGACCTGCAAATCAGGATGACTATGGTAATACTTTTAATATAGTAAATAACTGGAGCAGAGAAACCAGTAACAAGAGGAAAAAAAAACAAACACCAAGTTCAATTTTTGACAGGTCTTAAGTTAAGTGACTGGAAGAGCACTCGTCACCAGGCATTTATTTGGAAATGCATTTGGGGAATACAAAGGAAGCAACCTTTTTTTTTTTTAATTAATTAAATTTCATTGACTCCGGTTCCTTCCTTTCCCACCCTGAGAAAATGAGCACGAGTCCCACACGGGAAAGCTCCCGCCTTGATGAGACTCGCTGTTTCCACCTTGGTGGGGCCAGTAGTGTCCCTGCAGTGTGACAAACAAGGTAACTGGAAACTTCCAAAGACCGTCCAGTCGTCTTTGTCTTTCCCCGCCAGGTAGGAGGAGGACGGCAGGTCCCGCAGGCCGGATGAGCGTTGCGGGAGCCCTGGCTTCACCCGGGCTGTGGGCCGCACCCGCTCCTCACTCCCGCCCACATTCCTGCTGCTTTCCGGTCCCACGGGATGGCTCCAAGACTCCCCCCGCGTGGCAATAAATATAAAGCCTTCCTGCACCGACAGCCAGCTTCATTCATGCCACCAACAGACACTGTTCTAACAGGTGGTGTTCAAAGTGCAGGGAGCGCCAGCCACCAAGCCAGGGCCTCCCGGCTGTGCAGGGTGGCCGGCTGGGATGCACGGCCCGCAGGCTGCAGGAAAGGGGGCGGCGGGGGGGCGCTGAGAGAGGGGGCGTCCAGCTGCCGGCCTCCCGGGAGAGAACAATGCATCTGTCACCCAGTGAGTAATAGAGCAGCCACGGCTGAAAAGGAGACGCATGTCTGCCGCGTCTTCCCACCAGGCTGGCTGGTGCACCTCCCACTGCTCTTGGGCGGAGAGCCAGCAACCGGAGCCCTGGAAGGTTCTTGACAAGGACACACCCAGTCAAGGAGAACTAACGTTAAGAGGAACAGCCAGGACTGACTTTCTGCCCTGAGGAAGCCCAGGGGATGGGATGCCCAGGAAGAATGCAGTCCTTGCCCTCAGCCCTCCAGGCCTGGGGTCAGCGGTACAGAGCACCTCTTTCAGGAGAGCATGGAGGGCAATAGGACCGATAAGCCCACTGGCCACTGTGGGGAAGCTTGCCTGGGGTGACCCTGCCTGATGGGTTATCGCTTTGGAATCCTGCTGGGGACTATTCCTGGCTCTGGTCCTAAGCTGGTCTCTAACCTCAGGCAGCCCCTTTTGATGGCCCTGTCGCTCAATTTCCCCTTTTCATCAATACTCAGATGCCCTCCAGGACATAAACCAGAGAGAGGCAGCAAAATAAGCCCACCGTGACTCCCACCGTGTGGGAGAAAGCCAGTGCTCAGCTAATCAACTTGAAAGAACAAAATCCTGCCTATGACTTTTAAATGTAGAAATAAGCATACCTACAATACACATATTCATATGTATTCTAATATGCTTATTTCACAGATACATATATTTACTAATAAACTAGAGACAGTCCTCTAGGATCTGGTTAAAATGAATTAACGACATTTTAATCAGGAGTGATTCATTTAGTGAATCTTGGGGTTATTTATACTTTGAAATATGGACCCACTAAGCTTATTTCCACTTTTATTTTGTTTAACAATCCCTAGGTGCACTTCAGTTCCCTTGAACCCTGGTCAGACTCATGAATCCTGTTACTGGTGAGTAGGTTACACAGAAGCAGCAAACCTTCATCGAGGCCTCAAAATTAAGTTACAGACAGCACTGGTATGATCTCCAGGGGTCTGGATTTCCAATTTAGTGTTCTACTTAGGGCATCACATGACTTATTCCACAACTAGATTACAGTTTTCCAGAAGGCAAGACTATGCCTTACATCTTTATTTCTTGTCAACACTGAGAACTGTGCCTTGTGTATAACAGGTGCTGAATAAATACAGGTTGATTTCATAAAATCCCAGAAAGAAATGAGATGAGCGAAGAGAAATAAGGATTCACTTAGTGTTGCAAAGGGGGAAAGAAATTCCATTACTCTGTAAAATACAAGCGAGCCTGGAAAAAGAGACACGCAAGATCTATAGATGCATAAGAATATAGGAACTTTGATTGTATCAGAACCTGATGTCATTCTGAGAGACATTTCTGTGGTTGGTAAGGGTTGTGAGTGAGCACAGATGAGGTAAGCTTTAAGAGGAGGGTAATAGGGACACCTGGGTGGCTCAGTTGGTTAAGCAGCTGCCTTCAGCTCAGGTCATGATCCCAGCATCCTGGGATCGAGTCCCACATCAGGCTCCTTGCTCGGCAGGGAGCCTGCTTCTCCCTCTGCCTCTGCTTGCCTCTCTGTCTGTCTGTGCTCACTCTCTCTCTCTCTAACAAATAAATAAATAAAATCTTTAAAAAAAAAAAAAAAGAGGAGGGTAATAGATGATAATTTTGGAAAAAATTTCCAGAAAAGAAAGAGAATTTCTGGCTTGATTTTGCAGTACTATTATAAGTAGGTCACAGATAAAAATGTCCTGTGTCCAGGGTATTCAGAAATAAAATGATTGCCAGAAGGGACTAAAGAAATGCTGTAAAATCATAAATTTGATGAGTGAAACTTGACAGTTTTAGTCAGGAAAAGGTAACTGTGAAGGAGAAGTGTATTAGAAGAGGCCAGAAAGAACACTTTGCTAAAGAGAGTTCAGGAGTGGAGAAAGCAAGCTTATCAAATTTCCATGGACACTAAGGAGCAAATATCTTAATATGAGATGAATAGTCACTAAAAAATACATCCCAATATTGGTAAGGAATGGCAGAATGAATATGGAGAACTGGAGAATCACGAAGCGGATTAAAAGCCAAATACGTTAATGTTCTCCAGCAATGAGCACTATAGATTCAAGGGGAAAGACCCAAAGTAAAAACCATGAAGAGGGAGAGGGGGTAGAAACTGAACGACAGAAACTCAAAGAAGCATTGAGCAACCATTGGGTTCCACTTAGGTGTTTCTTCTGAAGGCTCTCCTGAGCAGGACTCTCTTTGTACAACCTCTCACTCAGAAGAAAAGACAGAACTTAAGAGATGTGTGACTACCCCCCATTCTTCTTTTCTTTCACTAGAGAAGAGAAAGAATTCGATGGGAACCCTGGGCAGGGCTGAAGAAGGGATTTCTCTCCTATTGTGAGCCTGGCTTTGGATGCTGTTGCTATAAGCCCCCATTCATGTACCTGCCCACGCTGGGGAAAGGTGAGGTGTTAGCCTTTCAGTGCGTCTGGATTTCTTCATTCAGGCGGCCGACTTTTAAGGCAGCAGTATCTATGGCATTGGGCTGCTGAGGGGGTTCTGTGCAAAACTACAGACTATGCAGGGCTGGTCTTTGTGTCCCTTCCACATTCTTTTCTGAATGTATGTTCCACTTCTTGTTCCTTCTCTTGTCTCCCAGATACTCAGCATCCCATGCTGCTCTCGGAAACTAACAGCTTTGGCTCACCTCACAAAGCCTCACAAAACTTGAACGTGAACTTAAAAGGTCAATCTCTTGCACGGGCCCTAGAGTGGAGAGAGCTCTGGCTTTGTTTGTAGCAGACCACCTTTGAGTTCTAGCTGTCACTTCCTTCGTGACACTGAACAAGTCACATTGGGTTTGAGCATCTTGTATTATCTAAAATATTAGGGGGACAATAAGAACTACCTCCACTCCACCACGAAGTTGTGAAAACCTGTGAGATAGTAGGTCAAAAGGTTATATCAAATAATACATAAGCAAAGGTAAATGATTTTTAGTGTCTCTTAGTATTTGGGCAAAAAAGTCTCATTTATATAGTGGAGCTTTCCTTTATTGTCATATATCATCTGTGTCAAAGCAAGGAGGCATTTTTAAACATGTATGATATTAAATCATGAGTGATAAAAGACATGTGGTCTACATACATTCATGCTTTAAAAAAAACCTCATGGAAGAAATATTCTGTCTGGCAAGTCTTGTTCAGATGGAATTTTTAATTTTCTTTCTTTCTATTTAAATTATTTCATATTTATCTATATTCATATCATTATTATCTTTAGTTCAAGTAACTAGGTGTGTAACATCTTAAGTTTTATTGCCTTCTGGAATGGTAAGCTAAATAAAATTTTAAAGATTCCTAGTGATTTTTCACCTCAGGGAAGCAAAATGTGGATTGTGAGTTCACAGCTTTCCTTTATAGTGTGAGTTCCCATTATTGTTGTTGCTTCCATTTGAACAAGGAGAGGGGAAGGGCAATGGAGCAAAGAGGCATTTCGACTCTCTCCCTCAAAATGATGAAGGAGAATTGACTTTTTTTCAAAGCAAAAGAGGTGGGAAAGGGGCAAGATAGCAAAATAATGCTGGCAGGTGGTAAATAGATGACAATCGCATTCTAAAAATGGAAAATAACTCAGCCAGCTACTTTGAAGGAAACTTACGCAAATATGCTTGAATTTGAAAAAGAGAACAATGCAAATACATGTTGGGAAATCCTGAGAAGATAGAAATATAGAGAGGAATGCATGTACAGTTGAAAATAATCAGACAAGAGCTAAGAAAGGAAAAACAAAAAGTGGGTGTCGATTTGCTCTATCGTTTGAAGGGAAGGAATGCCTAATGATTCTAAATAGGAGAATAAAGAACAGAACCCCAGAGAAGAACAGGACACTGGGAAGCACTGGGAGGAGCGAAGTATAAGAAAAACCCAGATGAGTACATGGAATGCGCAAGAAATAGACTATGTGGAAATACACTGGAAAGCTGCTGGTCCTAGAGAGCCAAAGAATGGTGATTTATCCACAGAAGGGAGGGTTTAGGAAGAAACCTGACACCATAAACATTCTTAGGACAAGATAAATAATGGAATCATAGCAATATTGTTAAGAGAAGACAGATGATAAGTAAGGGAAGTCATATAAATGAGAGAATGGGAAATGATAGAAAAAAATATAGAAAGACAACCGCACATCATGGATTGCTATTTGGTTTGGTTTGGTGGCGTGTTTGCAGGTTTAACATTTCATATATTTAAAAAGACAAAGAAAAGTATGTAGCTAATTACAATGGAGAGGAGAGAATGAGGCAGTAATATAACCAAATATAATTCAAAGATTTAAAATAATTTAAAAATGGATTTAAATAATATCCAAGAAGTTTCTACATGACCTAAGAGAAGATTCTGCTTATAACTTCATACACTTCTATGAAAAAAGGAGAGAACCATTTTGTGTGATATGTAGGCATTTCCCAAGTTTAAACCTATAAGGAGATTCAGATAATTAAGTTTTAAGAACGGGCAAGATATAAAAAGAAGAGCACCAGAACAATTTGTGAGTAATGGTTTTAATAGCTAATACTTGCCACGTATTAAGTGCATCTCTGCTCCAAGAAGTTTCAAAAATATTCAAATATTTCATATCATATAAAATTGTTTTACGTTCTGTGTTTCTATTTAAATAATTGTGTTTCTGTCAGGATTGGTTTTTAAGCTATTGGATATTGACTTTTTAGATCATGGGGAAGATGTCACACGAAACTCAGAAAGTAGTTCTATGAAACTTTTTAAATCTCTGTTAAATAATCAAGGGAAATAATGATAAATTTTTAAAATGATTTGTGCCTGGCTTTCATTTGTACCCAAAATCCCAGATCAAATTGTCCGCTGATGCACTCATGTTAAATTATTACATTTATTTGAGTCCTGGGGCACCTGGGTAGCTCAGTGGGTTAAGCCTCTGCCTTCGGCTCAGGTCATGATCTCAGGATCCTGGGATCGAGCCTCACATTGGGCTCTCTGCTCAGCAGGGAACTTGCTTCCCCCTCTCTCTCTGCCTCCTTGTGATTTCTCTCTCTGTCAAATAAATAAATAAAATCTTTAAAAAAATTGAGTCCTGTTTTCTTGGAGGAACATGGATTTCTTAAAAATCTGAGAGGCATTAAGCTTACAGGTGTCTCTTTCCTGGTGCTCTGAAGACATGACCAATGTCTCTGTGACAGGATCACATCACAGCTCGTAGCCACTGTGCCATAATCTGTAAATGATAATGACTTTACAGGGCAAACCTACATATGTACTTGCCGAAAGGTCTCTGTCAGACAAAGCAGGTGCCTGTGACATCTGAAAGGGGACCCATAGAACTGACACATTGGGCAGCTCAGGAAGCCAGTTTGCAGACCCAGTGACAGGGTCCTTTGTGTGTGACCCTGATGCGCAGGTGGTCTTGAGGTTTGGTACTGGGTAAAAGAGAACACCATTTTCCCGAGAAACTGCTAACTGGCTTTACAAAGAGGAATGCCAAGAGTGGACTGTAGCCCCACCATCACACCAATTCTTGGGTAAAAACTAGCCACTTCAAAAATACCAGGGGAAAAACTTTGAGACCATTGGGAAACAGTCTGATTTGGAATAAGTGAAAGAGTAAATTTGGCAAGTCGGCGTGGGGTGTGGAGTGTTCTCTTCTTGGACTGGGGTTCCTCAAGCTTCATGCACGGGTGATACCCTCACTAAACAAATGGGGACGGACTCTCTTAGCTAGCATCAACAGCACTCATCTTTACAAAAAGAGGTTTTGCAATCTAAGACGTACTTGGACGAAAACATTAAAGAAATTCTATATAGACCTGGCCTGGGCCATTCATGTGGATAAACAATATTTTCTTACTTGGCCCCTTTTTGAATTTTAAAATTGGACCTTTAGGAGGAAAAGTTCAGAAAGACCTTTCTGAAGACCTTTAGGAGGAAACTTCAGAAAGGATAAATAACATAAGCAAGAGACAGCACTTGAACCCAAGTGCTGAGATTTCCAGGAAACTTGAGATTTCATAGATGTATTTTCTTAATATTGTTATATAAAAAAGAGAGGTAATAAACATTAGATGTTAAATTAAAATGTAATCAATACAATAAATTGGTCTTTGTCCTGTATATATATAAATATATGTGTATATTTATATATATACCTATGTATTCAACTCTGAATCTAAAGAGTTTTTTTTAATACAAAGTATGAGCTATTTAAAAATGGCTCCATTAATTGGGAGATTTATTTTATGTTAATCAAGCACAGAACTGAGGGGCGGGGAAGGGTTGTGGGTTTTATTATTGCTTTCTATTGTAACTATTTGGTCATTTTTATAATGCTGGATTAATTCCAGTCTTTTATTCATCAGTTTTGTTTTTGAATGACTTGGGGCTTATGTGAAAATCACAATAACATTTAAAATTCGATGATCTGTCATCATGAAGATGAATATTCAAATAGAAGCTTTATGAAATGACAAGTGAGAAGAAAAAAAAAACAGGTATGCAACAAAAGTATCAATGTTGATAGAAACTTGACCTAAAATTACTTTATGGTTCAACCTTGTGACTCTTTCCATAACCATAAGCAAGTGGATGCACATATGGCCGCAAAAGAGCTTAGACTCAAGAGAGATGAAATCAGTCCCCATTCTATGTGGTCTACATCTCAATCTTCTGTCTTTCTGCCCTTTGCCAGTGAGTCCAATTGCTTTCAGTCCAGCTGAAGTCCATCCCAAACATAAGCCATCACTCAAATTGAGGGTTTTATCACTAATATCGGTAGCTAATATTTGCTGGGCAAACACATTCTGAGCCGTGCAAACCATGTGCATGCATTTGCTCATTAAATCCTCACAATTATATCTTTACTGCATTTCTGGGATTCAAATATCCACTCTCCCCACATCTACCAACAGTCCAACATTTCTGAGATTAGGATGTGTCTTACAAACCATGGCAAGTCGCTGAACTGTGTTTTCTTAGTTGTGTGTAAATTAATGGTGCATCTCACAATTGATGATGTCTTAGCATTGAAGACACATAGCACTTTTCTCATTTTGTAGAGCTTCACATTAAGGTTGCCAAGCTTGTGAAACTTGCCCAGGGTGCCATGACCAGAGGGATCCAGGCAGACTGGCGCAGGGAACACCCTGGAAGCTGTGCTTGCCTTCCAAACCCTCAGTTTCCATCTGCCTGGCTCCTTTTCGAGGGTTTTTCACAGAATCATAGCTCTTCCTCAGGAATAAGGAATAACGAAGTTCATTTAGTCTGTACTTGAACTGACCTCTGAGTTATATGAAAATCATCAAATCTAAGGATCCAGGATTAAAAAAGAACAATTAAAACTATTTTGTTAGAAGGAAGAGGAGGCAGGGAAGGAGGAAAAGAAGAGGAAGAAGAAGAAGGAGGAGGAGAAGGAGGAGGAGGAGGAAAAGGAGGAGGAGGAGGAGAAGAAGAAGGAGGAGGAGGAGAAGGAGAAGGAGAAGAGGGGCACCTGGCAGCCTCACTTGGTAGAGCATGCAACTCTTCATCTCAGGGTCATGAGTTTGAGCCCCACATTGGGAGTATAGATTGCTTAAAAAAATGATAAAAGGAAGAAAGAAAAAGCTGGGGTGGGGGGAAACCCAGAGTCAAACAATCACTCCTGACTTTATTTTATTCTAATTCAAACACTCAGTCTGAAGAACTCAAATTTTAGACCAGCAAAGTTTCACTAATCAGGAAAAAGACATTCATTTATTTAATCCAGCTCCAAATGCTAATTTGTGTTTGAGATTGTACTGAATAACCAAAAGCAGCAATTGTCTTTTGTTTTGTTTTACATGTCTTCCCCCTTTTAACTATAAATTAAGTTGATCAGAAAGACTTACTGTGGTTTTGACTTAAATTTAAAATAAAAAGCACTGAAAATATGGTCACTGTATTGTGGAAAGAGTGTGACTTCTGGCATCATCTCTGATAGCTCTCATTATGTTTTTATTATTGTTAAATCACTTCATTAAGTGTCCCAAATATTGTGTAAACATATTTACATCGAAACTTAAAGCAAAGGCCTGATCAAGTTTATATTCTTTTTTTTTTTTGGTTCATGTTAAAACCTTTTACAGGGCAAATATTTGTGTTCTATAATGAACCTGCTACAAGTACATGAATAGACTTTGCTACAGTTTCAGACAGTGTCTTTACTTCTAAGAAGTGTTTGCCTGCTTTGGTAAAAGGAGTTTAGAGGGGAAATACTGCAGACACTTATTTACTCTGGCATTTTACATTAGAAAGCATTAGATCCCTTGATGATAATAAGCTTTTGAGGCTAACAGTGACTCAGACAATGATATTTTTTAATCTCCTTTCATGTGTCAGGAGATGAGCTGGGCCTTGATGTCCACGAATCACTAGATTGGAGATCCTGCTCTCCCTGGGCTCACAGTGCAGGAAACCTGTAAATAGAAAAAAATATCACAGTGCTGCATGACATCACAGACATTTAAAAAAAAAAAAAAAGTACCCTGGGAGAAGCTGATTGCATTTACACTCAATTGCACATAGATGTAGATATTGTGTCTTATTTTCAGACTACCCTTCAATAGCTTCATGTTATTACCTCTTATGAGAATCTGTAAACCACCAATTTGCCTTCTACTTCCTTGAAGCATTGCCTTTTCTTTAGTTTATTAATATCTTTGCTGATTGATTGCCCTTCTTAGTTACCACCTAGCTGGGGCTGCAAAGGGAGGACATTTAAAGAAACACAACATGGTCACATCCCAATAAAAAATGATAGTGTCATCAATATGATGAAAGAGAAATAGCCATTGCTACATTCATGCTTTACAATGCATTAAACTAAATGTCGCTGGCCATTCCCACTGCCTCCACAGGAACAGGGAAGTATGGCAGCTTTCTCACATTTATGTTAGAACATGCAAGATACTGATTTGGTTTAAAAAATTCAAAAGGTATAAAATACTGCAAAATATTAAAAAGGCACTAGTACATACTCCAACTCCCAGCTGTTATCCTAGGAGAAGCTTGCAGAAATATTTTAAGCAGATGCAAGTAAATATTCTTTCTCTTTTTGTTTTCTCCTTCTTCCCCTTTTTTCTTCCCTTCAGTTCTTTCTGACACTGTCCATTTTCCTTCCCTCCTCCCTCCTTCCATTCCTTCCTGTCTTATGTTGAACACATTTAACAAAATAAAACTATACTACTTGTTCTTTTCCTTGAATTTTTTTCAATTAATATATTTTGGAGATCTTTCCACAACAATATATGATTGACTTTGCCATTTCTTTTCACAGCTGTATGCTATTTTCTTGAATAGATATATGAGAACATATTGAATAGTCCTCACCAGTAACCTTGAACATATGTCATTTCACTAATGCACAAGTGTATTTGTGGGGCAAATTTTTAAAGGTGGAAAGGCTGAGCTGAATGACGTATACAGTTGGAGCTACAATAGATATTGCCAGACAAGCAAAGGTCACATACTTGGTTTGATCATTAAGGAGTGCCTTGGAACTCTTGTTAAAATATCCAACAATGACAATATTGGAATGATATCTATAGTAACAGAAGTATCTGGTTTTCAGTTTATTTGTCATTTTCAAGTTATTCGTGTTTTGGTCTCTTTGCTTTGCAGACATGATCAAAGGTTATCTGCTGAGTGTGAAAGCAGAATGAAATCCAGGGAATATGGGGTTTAAAGACATAGAATTTGTAAATAGAAATGCCTATTGTACCCCACCTATATCTTCTATCATCTTCTTGATCATTTTGGCCACTGACGTTCAAAGCAAATCTGTCTTCAATATAGTTTCTAAATTCTGTAGGACTTGGATAATCTTTTTGCATGCTTTTATAAGCTGGAATTAGAGACAGGGACACAATTCAGCCTCTTGCTGTGGAAACCACAAACTTCTAAAGGGCATCCTGCCCTGGACATCATTTCATAGAGAACAAGCTCTATCCCTTGGGCGCCTTGAAGACTACCCGCGTGACTTGTTGCATCATGTGACCTTTGGCAGTAAACTTAAATTTAAACCAGAGACAAAACAGGGCTTTTTGCCTTTTACCAACTGAAATCCCTCTAGTTTCTGTGACAACACTCTTCCCATTATTATTACACTCCCCAAACAGGTTTATCATCTAAACATTCCTGGTTTGAAACCCATATGAGACAGGTCAACTTGCCCCGGAAGACCATTCAACATAGGACAAATAGACCAAAGAGTAATAGTTTTTACCTTAAGGAAGTAGATGGAAAGAAAGAATACTAGTTGGCTCTTTGTCTTCAAAAATTCTACCTAATACACAAAGGATCATGGGAATCTGCCTGTTTACCTTGTGGTGATCTTCAGGCAGAGAATCCCCAGATGAACATAGTTTTGTGGTATTATGTGGTGTGGTGAAATGTGTTGTGTGGTGTAAATGTTGCCCAGGAATGTTCATGAGCGGCCTTGAGGGAGTGGGAGGTAGGGGACAAGTGAGTTTATGAAGTAAACTATTGTTGTTCATACCTCTAACATGATAGTGCGCCCAATGACCGAGCAGTGAAATGAGCAATTTTCAGCTCCTTCTGCAGCTCATTCCTTCCTTGCTTGCCCAGGAAGATAGCTAATCTGGAAGCAATAAGAGAGCAAAGTAGTTAGAAAAGTCGAGTTGTTTTAAATAAAAGGATGATGCTGCATGTTTTAAATAAAAGCATGACCTTGCATGATGGCATGATGAGGATGCCTACCCAGCATCCTCAGCTAACTATTGTTAGCCTGATCTTGTAGCAACTTTGGCCTGGGACTCATGAGAGTGAGGGTCAGCCTAGCCCTCAAGTCTCCTGTGGGATACAGGAGCCACAGATCCACTGAGCAGCCAAGACCTGCAGGACCCATAATAAAGGCTGAAGACCATCTTCTGTAGTGAATCTCTGACCTGTGCAGAGAAAGAGGCAAGGTGAATAATGAATATGATCACAGGAACCATTGTAAATGACAGAGAAGCATAAAGTTCACTCCAAAAAAATGAAGAAAGGAAGAGGAATCTAAAGCCCTTTAATAGGAGGAGGAAGAGAAGGAGGTGGCTATGATTTGACCAGGTGGGGAGATGAAGGACAGGTGGCCCCTTGTGAATAGTGAAGAGCATAAAGGGGTTTGTTACAATGAGTCGGAGACAGAAGGTTATTGTTTCTAAGTTTTATAAAGCCAAGAAGTGAGTGAAATGCTTTGGCATGAAGTTTGTAAAGAGAAAGGGAATACATGGACGTATATTGGGCCTCACCGTAACTGGAACCTCAGTGTCTCATGGGCAAGGGTCTGTTCTCTGTACTGAACACACCCTAGCCTCCCTGGAAGCCTCTGCCATCCACAGAGCCTTGTAGCTGAGCAGGTCAAATGACAACGACAATGGCAAACAGTTGAGGTTGCTGGCCGAGGGAAGAGGGAAACACAATGGCTATCCTGGAGGAGGAAAGTCTTGCCCCCCCCCCCCCAACACAGATTGACTCACCTCTCTCCCTTCTTCTTGGGCAAGGCAGAGGGGTGACTGAATTATTTCTTGTTCTTTTTCTCATAGGTGGTTCATGGGCCCAAACTGTTCAAGTTAACTTCTCTTGTAACAGAGGCTCTGAGTCCTGAGAAAATCACATATGGTTTCATTTCCAATGACATCTGGAAAGCAAGGGGTCAAATATCATCTCATAGAGATGTCCTGGTGAACACAGGGAATGAGCTGACTCTGTTCTCTTTGAGAGATTAGTAGGGAGTGAAATAGGCAGGGCTTGCTGAGGATGGAATTCTAGTGAGGAATTAGAATAATGTTTCTTTTCCTTTACTCTCTTTCTCAAATTACCTCTAACAGGAGGTGTAAGGACACAGAAAAAAAATAGGAAAGGAGGGCAGAAGGAGCTACCAGAGTGAGCACAAGAATTTCAATAAAATGACAACCTTCCAAAGAGAACTGAACATTTTTTTCGAGCCGATTTAACTACTGGCCTCATGTCTCAACACCGAGTGGATTCTGAATTAATAGTATGCATTTAGATAATTTAGAAATAGTGTCTATACTTTTATAGCATGTTTTCTCTCAAGGCATAATAGTTTCCATCGAATTTTATATGATCTAATAACATCAGTCTTGTCACATTCACACAAATGAACATCAAACTGGGAATAAGTAAAGCTTGTTCTTGTTAAAATAGAAGCAATTTATATCCAGTCCCCACCCTACCCAAAATTGGCACTGAGAACTGTGATAGCGAGACAGAAAGAAGCTGAATGCATATGCTCCCCCTCCCAGAGAATGAGTTCCTTTGACTCTAATCCCCCCAGCAAGGGATCCCACAGTTTTCATTAATATAATACAAAAACATATGCGTAAGAAAAGAAAGAGAACATAAAGAAATGAGCAAAAGAGCTACAGAATTCAAAGAAAACACATTCCCTAGTTCATACCCACATCTAACTGCCTAAGAAATTTCAATGAAAATCAGATGTGATCTTCAGCATGTATTCTGCTTAAATAAAATATGAGTGAAATACAAGGGCTTCTCTATGTGGTGGTAACAGAATTTTCTTTTTTGGGGTTGTAATTGTATAGAGTTATGTGAGGATTAAAATTAGATAACATTTGTAAACTGCTAAAGAACTATACAAGTTTCTATCCCCAAGTTATGAAAATTGATTCTTACTGTTCAGGAGATGAAGCTATGATTACAGAAATAGGGAAAAAAGATCGATTTTTTCACCTAAATGGGTACCAACCTTAAGATATAAACTGGAAATTGTTTTTAAGAGAAAAGAAATTCCTATCAGCTTTTTTCCTTTCTTGGAATTAGTTGTTTTTCTAAAAGTAAATTCCAGAGAAAAGTAACCCAGTACACATTTCGTGTGCACGTGTTGGTGGGATGCAGTGGACAGAAATACAGGGAAATGAAAGGCCCTGCCAACCAGGTTCCAAATTTCTTAGAAAGTCCTGAGGTCCAGATAAAAGAATGTAATGAAGAAGGGGAGGAGGAAAGAAAGGAAAGAGATGGAAGTGGAGAGAGAGGACGAACAAAGGAGAGAAGTCTGACAAGCAAAATGAATCTTGGCTTCTTACTAATAACTTGCTGTTCTCCCATTGTACACAACACAAGCCCAACATTGCTCTTTGGGAGTTAGCTCAGTTTTTAATCTAAGGCTTTGACTCCCTTTCCTCTTTCTGAATTTGATCTAGTTCATCTTTATAAGGTGCTTAGGGACTGAGAACCTCAAAGACTCACTCTAAAAAGATTAAGATAAATAACAGGTTGGGGAAAGGTATTTTTTTAACTTCAGACTTTTGAGAATATTTTCACATTTATTCCTATTTAAAGCAAAATATAATTCTTTTCCAGGAGTTGAAACCCAGGATCATAATACTAGAAGGAAAGAATATCTATTTTGCATTCAACTGCATGTGACTGCCAGACACACGGGTGACAACGAAACCCCAACCCTGTTCTTCCCAATGCAGTCATTCCTTCAATCAGTGTTCACTGAGCATCTACTATGTGTCGTGTATTCACTCATCCAGGCCTGGGGATACAACAGGAAACAAAACAGATGAAAATCCCTGATCTCAAGGAACTGACTTCTTGGGGGTAGGAAGCCTGGCAGCAAATTGGAGACCCCCAAGAGATTATTTACTTTAAATATTGTCATATATACTTACATAGAATAAGTCAAAGAATAAGATGTAAGATATTTTTAGATTCTAGAATCATGAAATAAATGTTTTAAAAACTGTTGAACATTTGAGGAAGTTGGCATATCTACAAAACATAAATTTTACTAGTTTTAAAACAAACAAAATTATTTTGAGGAACAAAAATATGTTACATACAACATGTAAAAAATATGGTTTTTCTTTTCAGAAGATTTAAATTTTCACAGTGATTGAGGTCTCAAGTGAAACATGAATAAGGAAGAAAAAATATTTTTTCAATCTATCTCATAAGCGAGTAGGAAATTGGGATAGGAAAGTTCTTAAAAATATTCTCCCCAACTTTTCTAATTTTATTTTTGTTATGGTCCTATAAAGCCTAGACCAGTGTCTTGTCTTTCACAGTTTTTCAGTGGCTATATGTTGCATTATTATTTTATGAGCATAGCACAAAGTCTTGATTAAGAAAGTACCTCAAATTCACTTTGGAAAAAACATTTTATTGGTTTGAAGGTGAAAAGTAACCATATCACATGATTTATAATGAACTCTAATCTTTGAATCCTCAAGAACCCAAACTTTCCTTTAGAAAATGGGCAGTGTTGTGTTTGTAGCTTATTGTTCAAAATTTATTGGAAATGGTGAATTGTTTTATAGTCCATTAAAGAAGATAGTTATTATAAAAAATTTTTTCTATAATTTCAGAAATTCTACATTATTAAATTACTTAAAATATGAATTGGTGTGTTTTTTTGATGGCTTGTCCTGATTTAATTGGCAGCACTTTTTTCTTTCTTTATGGGACATAAAAGTAGAGAGACTTCTTATACTTAATGGCACCTTAGATTTGATGAAGTACCTCCTACAGCATAAGGTGAATTTCAGTAACAAAATGACCCAACAACTCAGAAGCCCAAGCAAGGTAGAAATTGTTCTCCTTTCACTTAACAATCCAGAAATGAGTGTTCCAGGTTATCGGGAGTCTGTTTCTCCATGTGATCTTTCAGCAGCAACCCAGGGATCTCCCACCTTGTTGCTCTGTAACCTTCTTTGCACAGTCGAAAATGGGTTGTTGGCATGTCTGAATTCTAGCTCATGAGAAGAGGGAAAGAGAAGTGGAGAGCAAGCAATTTCCTTTGAGCAAGTGAGACAGAGAGGACATGTCTTGCATCCCACTGGTGAGAACACTGTCACGTGGCCACGGCTGCCCTACTGGTTGCTTATAGCTACATCCATGTAGTCTGGTCAATGACGTAGGCATTACCACAAAGCATGAGGCTGCTCTTGACCTAATGATAGAACAGAAGGAGGATCATTTGCTTCTGGAGACAGTTGAGTTTCTGCTTTGCAGAAAGCAAAAATGGGAGTGAAGGGAGGAACTATTGTACACATTTTCCCAAACAATTGCCAAGGAATTCAATGTGATCGATGTCTATGCTGGTATTAGCTACCTGTTGTTGGGAGACAAAGTAACCCAAACTTATAGCTTACAACAACAAACATTTACTGTCTCCCAGTTCCAGGGTGGGTCAGGAATCCAAAAGTAGCTTGGCTGAATGTCTCTGGCTCAGGGTCTTTTGCAAGGTTGCCATCAAGTTGTCAGCTGGGGCTGCAGGCAATTCCATTTCTAAGATTCTGCTCCTGGCTATTGGTAAGTCTCTTGTCCTTGCTGGCTGTTGGTTGAATTTGCCAGGTCCTTACCACATGGAATTTTCTTTCTTTCTTTTTTTTTTTTAAGATTTTATTTATTTATTTGTCAGAGAGAGGGGGGGGGCGAGCACAGGCAGACAGAGAGGCAGGCAGAGGCAGAGGGAGAGGGAGAAGCAGGCTCCCTGCCAAGCAAGGAGCCCGAGGTGGGACTTGATCCCAGGATGCTGGGATCATGACCCGAGCTGAAAGCAGCTGTTTAACCAACTGAGCGACCCAGGCATCCCCACATGGAATTTTCAATAGGGCAGCTCACAGTGTGGCAGCCTGGCTTTCCTCAGAGCAAGTGGGTAGACAGTGAAAGAGAGCAAGAGAATGAGTAAGATGGAAGTCACGGTCTTTCTGACAAAATCTCAGAAGGGACATCCTTTTTGCTCTCTTCTATGTCAGAAGTAAGTTACTCTGTCCAGCCCACCCTCAAGCAGAGGGTATTATACAGGGTATGAATGTTAGGAGGGGAGGATCATTTAGAGCCCTCTTGGAGGCTGCCTACCACAGTACTCCATAGAGAAATTTATACCATTAGATATTTTTACAACAGAATATTGTTGTACCAATAGATATTTTTACAAACAGACAACAACTGGTCATGCAAGGAAGAGACATCCACCTGCCTGAAAGTCAAAACTGATGCTATCTCAAAAGTTCCTTTATCCCTATGATGACATTCTCTGCAATGAAATGGGTTCTTCTCATTTTCTTGGTAACTTCTGTCAGACACACGATGGTAGTTCAACCATTATTTCCTCTGTCACACAGGGGAAAGGTCAGACTAAACTCTCTCTGAGCAGTGTAATATAGTTATTCAGAGACAGACTGCTAGGTTTTGAATCCCATCCCGTCACTACTGCTGCTTGATGTTTTCTCATCCAGAGAACGTTGATAATATTTCTTCTTACCTCACAGCATTGTTATAAGGACTAAGTGAGTTAAGGGCTTAGAACAAACTCAGGTACATATTATAAAATCAATACATGTGAGCTAACTAAAGAAATTTGATCTGTCCTTTAACTATTGAGAACTTTTTTGGGAAAAGGCAGTTAATCTTTCTTCATAAGATTTCCTCCATGTCTGCCTTAACATTTTCTCTTCTCTGACTTCCTAAAATGAGTCTACATCTAATGGTATGACTCAAAAACCAAAGCTTAGTGGCAACATAATGTATGTGAGTATAGAGCCAACCAAGGAGATGGGGGCTTCAATCAATGACAATATGAATCTTGTCATATTCTAAGGCTATATCAAGTCTTTCATCCAGTTTTAATGTATTTATGTTTTGGAACTTAGTTCTCAGATAGTAATCTTTTCAATCTCCAAAAAAAAAAAAAAGCTAGAATTTAAATTAGAAAAATTCCTTTAGTGTCTTCTTTGTTGATTCTTTGTAGCCTTTGATATTTTTATTAAAAAGTCATTTTTACTCTAGAAAAATTAGTGAAAGAAGTAAAAAGGGAGATAAAGAAAAAGCTAAAAGATACGCTGAAAATGCCAATATTAATGATCTCTTCTTAGTTGACTTTTAATACTTTTATATTTTTGATATAAAAATCGTGCTTATTCTAGAAAAAGGAAAGTAGGTTTAAAAAGTAAATAAGGGGTGCCTACATGGCTCAGTTAAGCTTCAGTTAAGTGTCTGACTCAATTTCAGCTCGGATCATGAGATCCAGCCCCACATCCAGCTCCAAACAGACCATGGAGTCCACTCAAGATCCTTTCTCCCTCTCTCCCTTTGCCCCTCCCACTACAGCTCCCTCTCTCTCTCACCAAAAAAAAAAAAAAAAAAAGAAAGAAAGAAAAGAAAAGAAAGTAAAAAAATAAGAAAAATAAAGAAGGAAAAGGAAAAAAAAATACACTGATAATCCCTTATCCATAGAGAAGTGTGACTAGTCCTGGGCATTTTTCTATGTGTACAAAATATAATAATATGCATGCAATTTTGTAGTTTGTACTTTTTTTTTACTCAAAGGCACACTGTGATCAAGTTGATTTACTCCAAACAGAAGTAAACCAACAGAGAGAAAAACCTATGCACAACATAGAAGTGAAGAAGGGGAATCAATTCAGAGAGAACAAGGAGGCATGGAGAATAATAAGACTAGGAATAGACTGCAGAGCAAAGAGACGGAGCTCCTTTGGTTACCTGGGAACACACAGATGCCTGGAACAGCTTGCTCATTACCCCAGGTCCAAGAGATCCAGCCAGCATGGAAACCAGTGGCAGACTTTCTTCAAGCTTACATTTTATGCATCTGAGGACTACCCTATGTGTAGAAAATGGAACACCTCGTGTATATACTTTAAGAATTCATCTTCATAAAGACCCCGTCAATGTTTCATTTGGGGACTGAGATGAAAGAGCCAATACCTATTAAAATACATCTTTTTCTTCTAAAAATATTGCTGCTGAAGTTGAAATCCATATAATCAGCTACTATGACATTTTTATAACCTGCATGAAGATACTAGTCTATTAAACTTAAGCTTAATAGTGTATTTTCAATGAGAAGTAATTAATCCAACATTCACATTTGGCAATTTAATTTAATGTAGGTTGACCAAGGAGAAAAAAATAGAAAAAAAATCCCCACAAATCACTAATTTTAAGAATGAAAAAGATATTATTATTCTATAGACACAAAGCATTAAGGAAATATTATCACAATTCTATGCTAATAAATTCAACAAAGAGAAGCCAAATAGGATGGATTCTAAATAAAAATGGTAAATGCACAGAAAGGAGGACACTTATTTGTTTTAGACCAGAAGAAACTGAAAGGGAGAGGAAGACTAAAAGGCCAGGAACAACCAAAGGATCTCATTCTAAATGGCTTCCCAAGAAATCAAACAATGGGTCATTGGCCTGGAATGAAGGAGGTGGTAGGCGGAAGACTAGGTATAAAAGGGAAAGTAGGAATTATTTTTCTAACAGCTAAGACCAGATTTCTTCTTTAATGGAGAGGCAACTGATTACTGAGAGGAAAAACAAAACAAAACAAAACAAAACAAAAGAAAAAAAACAAGCAGGGGCGCCTGGCTGGCTCAGTCAGTGGAGTGTTTGACTCTTCATCTCGAGGTTGTAGGTTTGAGTCCTGCCTTGGGTGTAGAGATTATTTTTTTAAAAACCTTAAAAAAAAAAAAAAAGCAGAACAGGCACCTTTACATAATCCTTATAGGACTGATTATGCAGAAAAATCTCATAAAAACTGGATCAGGAAAACCTTCCTCCTAGTCAGTTATTACCAGTGATATGTAGCAAAATCTTGCAAGACTTCTGGCATTTAAGCAACACTATATAATATTGCTGCCTGCATTTTTTTTTCTGCAGAAACATTGTCATTAGGGGTTTGGATTTTATAATTTTATTCTGTTTCTGAAATGATTTCTGAAGCTTTTTCCAAACAAGGCAGTTTGTTAAGGAAGTCAGTGTCTGGGTGCTAAAAGGAAAGCGAAAACGTTGTATTTTCTACAGATCTAGCCAGCAGGGAAATTTCCATCACCTGGTTGCAGTATCCTAAATGTCTTTGGTGAGTGTGTTTTAATTAACTGAATCTAATTCTGGGACCTACATTACACATTTCATTAAAGCCCCTTACTTTACAGGTGAGAAATTCACACAGCTTCTCTCAGCTCACAGGTGTTAAGTGATTGGCACGCGGTCACAGAATTAGTCAGTGACAGACCCATAATTTAAAAGTCCCATCATGGGGACACCTGGGTGGTTCAGTTGGGTAAGCGTCTACCTTCCTTTCAGGTCATGATCCCAGGGTCCTGGGATTGAGTCCCGCTCAGCCAGGAGCCTGCTTCTCCCTCTGCCTGCCGCTCTCCCTGCTTGTGCTCTCTCTCTCTCTGACAAATAAATAAAATATTTAAAAAACAAACAAACAAACAAACAGGGGCACCTGGGTGGCTTAGTGGGTTAAGCCTCTGCCTTAGGCTCAGGTCGTGATCTCAGGGTCCTGGGACCAAGCCCACATCAGGGTTGTCTGCTCAGCAGGGAGCCTGTTCCCCCTCGCCACCCCCACCTCTCTGCCTACTTGTGATCTCTGTCTGTCAAATAAATAAATAAATAAAATCTTTAAAAACAAACAAACAAGCCTGCTTGTGCTCTTGTTCTCTGTCAAATAAATAAATAAAATCGTTAAATAAATAAATAAATAAATATTAAATTTTTAAAATACAAAACCTGACTGATAGATTTGTAGAAAAACAAATGGGCAAGACCATTAAAATAGCCCACACTGTTGCACATCAGCTTCTGACTCTGGGAAATCCAACACTGATTTAAAAAATGTAGGTTTTTCTCCTTGGTGGCCCTGCAACCTTATACTTCCTTTTTCTCAGGCAGCTCTGCCTTAAAAAATTACATATCTGGAGTACTCACAGGCTCAATGCACCAGATCTAAATCCTTTCCCACTCATAAATGGGCTCCCATAAGACCAGTGTTTTTCCAACCGAGGATGTGACCCATCAGTGCACCATGAAATCAATTCAGTGGGTCATAACTGATGTGTTTTTTTAATTATATAAAATAGAGTGCATTCTCTCCTTTACCATTTGACCTCCACTAATATTTTAGGCTTGAAGGGGATTTTCTCTGATTTATATTGGGTAGCCTTGAGAAGAGGTAATTTCTTTCCATTTTGATTTTGCTTGAGTTAACATTCACTCTAGATTTAGTTTACTAGAATCACCATAAATCCTGACCAAGAAAAGTCCCTTGCAGAGGATCCTTAAAAGAAGAGACCCTTCTTCCCTATGAACTGTTTATGTAATAATTAAGTCAGGGTGCTGTAGTTGTCTTTCCAACTTGCTCCTTGCCAGGGGATTTAGAAGCTATGGACTTCTCAGGTTAATTGCACCCAATTGAATTCCTGCCTCTTCTGTGCAAGGAAGAGTGTTCAGTGTCTCCTCAGAGCCTTAAGGGCTCTTTAGCTGCCAGAAAACCTGGGTCTGAGAGGATGAGAATCAGCTGGAGTTCAAAAGTTAGTCCCACTCCCTCCCCAAATGGAAAACCACATAGAAGTATTTGTCCTCTGTGCTTTGTTCCTAAGGCAAACACTATTTAGCTAAGGGTGGTGTAAAGGGTTGCCATTGGCCACAACTGATAAATAAACTGGTAACCACAATGGTGAGGGAGAAGTGGCGGTATTTTGTGGTCTTTGGGAGAATTGAAAGCTCCCTTTCATTGGAGACAGGCTACAAAAGACAAAAATCATCAAAACAAGGAATTAAATTGTTTTCTTAGAATAGAAGCTTTGTTGGCGGCAGTGAGGGAGGGCATTTTTATTTTTAGATGATTGCTCCTTAGCAGGTAGGAGAATGTGTCGCATTATTTTTCTGATAAAAAGAGTAAGGGTGGACGGACACCTCAAATTTCATTTTCTCTCTTTTTTTTTCATTTAAAAATTTGTATTAAAAAATTATATGTTGGAGCCTAGTAAGTATGGAAAAGATAATCAGATGACTGGATATCCTTGGTCAAAGCAAATTTAAAAGGGACAAAATTTAAAAACAAATTACTAAATAAACAAATGATGCTGTGGGTTCAGATAAATGTAAAAGTTTAGCTGTGTGTAATAGTTGCAGTTAAACAGAAGAACCCTTTTTTCTATTGTGACCTTGCAAGTCTTTTCTATTTATGTAAGCTTTTGGTTTTATGGGGAGTTGAAATTTGCTTTATTTGTACCTGCAGACATCCAGATTAGTGTTAAAGAATTACACCAAATAATTTTCACAGTATGTATGAATCAGGGGCATACCTAAATTTACACTTATTTATCTAAAACACAACAATGTGATCTTGGCAATATTTCTATATTTTACCCATGTGTACAAGATGTGTTCGAAAAGAAAAATAAGCTAGAAAGAAAAAGGTTTTGAAGTTCCATTTATATTAAAAACTTTTTGAATCATCTATAATTGAAATACGATTGTGAGCTACTTAGGATTGTGGTAGTGTAGAGTAGCATGATAATCTAAGTGACCAGAAGTCATCTATAATGACATCTACAATATCCATAATTTGAAGCAATCATAAATTTTTTTCTAAATATAAGATGCTTGAAGTTTAAAAAGGAAAAGTCATTGCTAACTTTGGCCATATATACCAGCAATAATTTTGTAGACTTATGTAGTTACTCCTTTCAGTTCCTTTTAACTGAGAGATTTAAGCAGCTCATATTTTAATCTATTTGTAAAAAATGTTTATATAACATTCGGGTCTATATTCTTGCAGTCTTTTGGAATACATAATACTTACATATTTGCATAAGGAATATATATATTTATGATCATACTTGATTTATAGTTTCTTAAAAATATATCATAATTATTTGCCCATATCAGTGAAAATTGTCAAAAATGTAATTTTAAGGGCTATATTTCATGTTGTGGATCTGCCCTAGTTCATTTAATCATTCTGCTATGTCACAGAGCAGTTAGTTGTTTCCATTCTCATTTTAAATCATGTGTGATGAATGCATTTGTTTAGGAATTCTTGGCTTTTTCTCCTATTGACTTTTTAGAAAGAATTCCAGACAGTGAAAATACTGGGACAAAGGTATTTTCTCTATTGCTTTAAGATACTTTATTTATTGGGGCACCTGGGTGGCTCAGTGGGTTAAAGCCTCTGCCTTCAGCTCAGGTTATGATCCCAGGGTCCTGGGATCCAGCCCCACATCTGGATCTCTGCTCGGCAGGGAGCCTGCTTCCCCCCCTCTGCCTCTGCCTACTGGTGATCTCTGTCTGTCAAATAAATAATTAAAAAGATACTTTATTTATCATATACTAGATTCTTAGGTATTATGATCAGCACCAAGGCCTATACATTGTGTTGCATTGATTGATTCATTGCTTTTACCACTATATTAAATTTTTATATAAAGTTTTAACATCTAATAAAGCAAGTTCCTCCTTAGCTACTCTTCCACCCTTCTTTTTTTTTTGCTCCCATAAAATTCATGGCTAAGCTCATCTCTTTAGCATTCAAAAAAATTTAGAATAATTTTCAATGTTCTAAAACTGTACAATTTTTAAGGAGGTGGGATTTTTATTAGAATTTTGAAAAACATGTAAATTAATTTGGGGAGGATTAATATTCCTATGATACATCTCTTCAAACAGCCGAACTTTCTTTTGCATTTCAAAAAATATTTGTTGGTTTTTTTTAACATAAGTCTCACATACTTCTTAATGAAGTATGAGTAGATTGGTTTTGATTGTTAGATTTTTGTTATGCTTCATATGTTGTTATTATTATAATTATTTTATAACCACTTATAATTGGCATATAGCTTTGGTAATTATTAGATGGATTAACTTGGTTTTCTCTCAAAAAATCATATTATCTACAAATTATGGCTTATTTATTCAATGACAAATATTTATTAAGCATCTCCTATTGGCTGCCAAACCTTCTAAGCACTGGGCACACTATACTAGGGGGAATGTATAGGTTATGGGGGTTATGTTTCTAGCAGGAAAAGACAATAATCCAAGTTTTACCAGAATAACATGTAAATTAAGATAGAGAGTGCTTACAGTAAGTGAACAAAGAAGAGACATATAAAATAACAAGGGCAGGTACTGAAATTTTAGGTAGAGCAAAAGGCCTGATCAAAAAAGTATCTACTGAGTAAAGAAGTTGGAGTCAATCAGGAAGGTAGTAGTCAATAAGATCTTAAAAGTATATAATGAGAGACTAGGTAATTGGGGTCTTTATGAGTCATAGTAACACTCGGGAGTAAGTTGGAAAGATATGGGAAGACTTCAAAAAAAAATACTCTGAAATGCTTTAAACAGTTATGGTTTTGGCTGCTGTGGTGAGAACAGATTTAAGAGGATGGAAGCAAGGGGATCATTTGAACAGCAGAGCAGAAGCTGTAGTTCTCCTGTCCATAGAGTCTTGGTTCACTTCAAAAGGCATCTGTAGACAGCTCTCATATATTCTACTACTTCCTGTTTCTCTGCCTGAGAGCAGCGGAGAAGTACCAGGGAGCTATACTTAGAATTGACCCACCAAGAATGGGGAAGGGAGTTGATGCATAAAGACTCTTGCTTCTCTCAGCGGGACAAGTCTGAAATGTGTTCTGAACAGTTTCTCAGAGGGTTCTCGGCAGAACCCAGCTCCCATCTCCCAGAGCAGAATCTCACACTTTAATGAAGCTCCAACCACTTTCTCTGTTCCATTCTCCATCTACTCACCATGCCTTCCGGGAGCACTGTCTTAGAAGTGGCTTCTGGAAGAATCCAAATTAAGATAGGTATTATGGTAATATTATAGTAATCCAAGCAAGACAGGATAACAACTTGGACCACAGTGTATCCTTAAAGTGGGGATAATTGATTTAATGCTGATTATCCTTTAAAGAAGAGGTGAAAGGATTTGCTGATGCATTTAACGTGAAATATAAGAGAGGAATCAAGGAATCAAGATGACTGAGCAATTAGAAGGATAAGGTATCCATTAACTAAAATGGGATAGTGTAACCCATCTGAAAGAAACCTAGAATACAGTGTGAGGTAGGAGTCATTTTTAAAATATGAATATCCAGTTATCCAGCACTCTTTACTGGAAAGACCTTCCCATAGACGTGGTAGTGCCGTATTCCTTTTGTCAAAAATCGAGTGACTGTAAACATGTGGGTATTTGCCTATACTTATTATTCTGTTTTATTAGCCTATTGTCTTATTCTTACACAAATACCCCACGTTCTTATTTCCTATAATTTTAAAGAAGTAATTATATTCATCAGTGTATTCCTCTAGGACTGTTCTTGAAGATTGCTTTTTATAACTTTATAATGTCTTCAAAGTTCATAATAAGTCCTAATATCCAGCATGTAATTCCCTTAACTCTGTTCTTCTTGAAGATTACTCTTACAACTTAATAATAATTTTAGTAATTAATGGTGTAATTCCCCTTTTTCTGTATCCCTTGAGATAACTCTTAGGCCTATTCAATTTCATAAAAATTTAGAAATAGGTTATCACTTCACACACACACACACACACA
This sequence comes from Taxidea taxus jeffersonii, assembly GCA_003697995.1. Lineage (NCBI taxonomy): Eukaryota > Metazoa > Chordata > Mammalia > Carnivora > Mustelidae > Taxidea > Taxidea taxus. The sequence goes on from RCUC01066521.1 coordinate 29,577, forward strand.
CACACACACACACACACAGAACTGATGTTACTAGAATTATGTTGAATCTTTAAATCAATTTGGGGAGAAATGACATTTTTACAGTATTGAGCTTTCTAACCAACAGAATTTTTTAAAGAACTCGGGGCTTGAACTCATGACCCTGAGATCAAGACCTGAGCAGAAATGAAGAGTCAGATGCTTAACCAACTGAGTCACCCAGGTGCCCTGCAAGTGATCCTTCTTGATAAGGTAGCCAGATCAAAGTGCTGTGGGTGTGACAGGCTCATGCGCCCTAAGAGGCAAGTGAACTATTGTGTCAACTGCTGGCCAAAGATGCTCTGACAGGGATGGGAGTTACAGGTGTGGATAAGGGTGGAGGGATTGGGCATGAGAGTTGATGCCAAGAAAATGGGATGGAAAGGAGTGATCAGTGTGAACTCAGAAACAAAGAGGAAAAGAAGGGAAGCTGTGATGAACTCAAGAACCAGAGAACAGGTGAGGGAACACTGAGAATTAAATTGATTTGTCTAATGAAAAACAGAGCCAGTCAGATACAGAGCCCAAGAAAAATACAGGGGCCAAGTTTGTCAGAAGAACCAGTTATGCTTCCTGAATTGTGTCTAATGCTGGGTCCATAGGGCAGGGGCTCTTTGTAGCGTATGCCTGACCTGAAATTCTCAACAGTGTTCTCATGGTTTATGAGTCTATGGGAATGAATCAGGGCTTTATTCATTCTACTGATCAGTCGTGAATGTAAGTATGGATGCTTCCCTGCTTCTAACAGGTCACCTAAATACTGCACAGTTTCAAGGACTCTAAAGTTTTTTCCATGAAACAAACAACTATTTTTCTCTTTAAGATGGTCCTTTCTCTGGGTTGCCTGGGTGGCTCAGTTGGTTAAGAATCTGCCTTTGGCTCAGGTCCTGGGATCGAGTCACACACTGGGTTCCCTGCTTTTCTCCCTCTGCTCCTCCCACTGTTCATGTGTGCTCTCTCTCTCTCTCTCCGACAAACAAATAAATAAAATCTTGAAAAAAAA
>ML095065.1:0-12246 GCA_003697995.1 Taxidea taxus jeffersonii
TGTCTTCTTCCACATTTAAGCACGTGATTTCCCTCTAAGTTATTTTTTTTTCTTATGTAACTAGAGATATTAATTGTAAAAGTAAAAGTATACAGTACATGATCTTTTGGGATATTTTCTATCTTTTCTAGTAAGTGGGTCTGGAACTTGCTTTAATTGAAAAGGATCCAAGACTTATTCTTCATGAATTTTTTTCTGAGAAAAGGCAAAGGAGCCAAGGAAGAAAGATTAAATCACAGAAAATTAGGCCAATTCCCATATCACTGCCTACTTTTCTTAGTTTTTACATAACTCCAAGTCAACTGAAGTTATTGTATCACAGGAAAAGAGAATTATCCAAGTAGTTCTTGTAACTGCTTAGCAAATAGATGACATTATATTGCAAGCTAGATTGAGTTATACTAGCAAAGGAGCTACGGCTAGGATTTATTCTCAACAATACTCATTTACCAAATTCATAGGAAGACCCTGTGACCATTTTTATTAACATAACTTTATGTTTAGATTCTTGCTAATTACTTACTTACTTTGACTGCCTGAGAATGTCACTTTAGGTTCTCATAAGTATTTGAAGAAAATATTAAAAATACCCCATGTATTTTTAATACACCCCACCCCAAATACACTACCACTCCAAAGTAGCCATTCACAAGCTCTCTGTATTTTACTGCCATTTTTTCGCAAGCTCTCTGTATCTTACTGCCATTTTTATATTCTTGCATATATTATATAAGAGGTAAAAGCAGGTAAATCCCCATTAGTTTCTTGCTTTTGTAAATGACTCATTAAAAATGACTTGAGAAAATTAAGATAGACTTGCACATTTAAAGCATCTTTAATGAGATTGGGACTTTAAAGTAAATTGACCCAGAAAGTCCTTTACCCACGTGGAGACAGTTGAGATTCTAATGCAGACAGTGAAAAGGCTGTGGAGCTAAGCTGTAATCATATACTCTATTTTGGCTGTTGGTAATTTACTGAGTGTCTGACTGTTGGTAATTTACACCAAAAGTACTTTGATGTATAAATAATCCAATTTTATTTTCACTCATGGTTTAGGTACTATGAGAAGCACATGCATTATTACAGACCATTCAAATGAATTATTGCAGCCAGGCTTCAGGGCATAATTTATTCTTGGGGAAATTTTGGTTGAGTGTTTTGAGCTTTTGTTTTCTAAGGATCTCTTTGTAGCCTAAAATTTTAGTGTCTCTGTATCTTTCTAGAATGCATGATGTATTGCATAGAAGCCACCAACTCAAATACCTTCACAACCTATAAAGCTCTTAAAATTGTGCCTAATCTCAAAGTCTTTCAAGCTCACTCTGGATGAGGAGCAGTTTCTCTCCTCTTACTCTACTTGTTCCTGAATTGCTCATGAGCCTTCATTTCTACCTTCAAAACATTGACTAGACTGCTTGTATGTTTCTTGGCTACTGGTCTGAAGTTCCTTTGTCTAAGGATATAAATATTTCTTTTATGTTCTAGACAATGTTTCCGGATTATAAATATTTACAGGACAAACTTATATCTAACACATTTAACTTGATCCCTTCCGAGCTTCCTTTTGGGAATTTAGATATTTTAACGCCTAATGGAAACTTAAGGCCATTTACTATTTCTCAAAGGTAGGCAGGTTGATTTTAAGTCCCCAGCCTTTTAGATATTTCTTTTAATTGCCATGAAAGTAAACACACTTCCGTTTTGAGTTGTGTTTCTTCAATTAATGAGATAACAGAGTGGTGTTTATAGGACATTAGCTGCTCCTCAGTGATAGCAAGCAAACTGCAGAAGCTACATCTGTAATTAGTTTTCTGATACAGCCTTAGCAAACACACATAAGAGTGAAGTTCATGGAAGGGATAAATGGATTCAGTTACCTTCATATACTGCCTTCAAAGAGTGGTTTAATTATGTTTCCTTATAGCAGCTTCCCTTCCCCCAACCCATTAGGGCTTCTTGATTTATGACACAGTAGTTGTAGCATTCCCAGTAAGGACAGGATTTTCTCCTGTCAGAAAGCATGGCTTCCTGGTGATACTGCTCCAGGAGAGTAAATGAGATTCTAATAGCTCTGGATTATTACCAAAGGCAGGATCAAGGAAATAACTTTTTTTTCCCTGTTAATCACACATACCAATGAAAATTCTCAATAAGTTAATTTGTATAAATCATGTTTCAGTATATACAAGAATTGAAATATGAGACATCAAAAAAGCTTTATGGTAAGATCACTTTTCTCTAGTATCTAAATCACTTTACAGCCTATATGATTGGTTATAATTAGGTATGCATGTTACTTATGTAGATCAAAATAATGTTTGAAAGGCCCAAGAGTCATTTGTTTTTACTAATGATGCATACTTTTCTCTTAATCAGTGTCAGGAATTTGCTTCCTTGGTCTGACAAAGGCAAATTCGTTTACAATAGAATTTATTGCTATTTTCTGACTAGATGGTATGTCTGAATTTTCTCATATATGGTTTGTTACTAGTAAGTAATGAAATAAGCATATGTTACAGGTCCTTGCCCTTTAAAAAAACTTCAATGACTTTAAAATTTGTGTCACATTTTGTATCTTATTAATATAACTTATGGGTAAATAAACATCACGTATGTATACCTAGCTGAATAAAGCATAAAATCTGTTCCCAAGAAGCCTATGGTCTAAAAGAGGAAACCAACAAGAAATAAGATTATTATAATCTATAGTTGGCCACTATAGATTATGAGGTTAGGGGCATTGACCACATGCAGTCAAAAACACTCGTATAACTTTTAGCTCCCCCCAAACTTAACTACTAATAGCTTACTGTTGACCAGACGCTTTACCAATAACATAAGTAATCAATTAACACACATTTTTTGGTGTTACACGTATTACATACTCTATTCTTATAAAAAAAGTAGGCTGGGAAAAAGATGTTAAGAAAATTGTAAGGAAGAGAATATACATTTATAGTCCTATACTATAAAAATCTGCATATAAGTAGACCGACGTGGTTCAAACTCTTGCTGTCAAGGGTCAACCATAGTGTGGAACTGTAGTGTGGAAGTAGCATAATCACTGTATAAACATTTATCACGGTATTTTAAAGCAGGCATGAGTGTATCTTTGAATAACATTTAAGCCAACACTTGCTGTTTACTCTCTTTATTGTGGACTCCTTAAGTTTAATCGCTGGTCATGGATAGCATTGGAAAAAGAGATTTTATGGATAATTCTGGAACTACAACAAAGATCCAGGTTCTTAGAGTAACTCTTGATAACTCAGCGATCAGAAAAGCAGTCTGATTGTGTAATAGTCATTCTCCGGAGACTGCCAAGACCAACAAAACCTCTCCTCTGAGTGGATTTATTCTATCAAGTAAAGATTAGCTTTTGGCCTCTGCTGGGGAGAAAAGTATCCCAGGAATCCTTCATATGCACCTCCCTTAAATACGTTTCCCCTTCCGGTTGCAAGAATGCCCTGAACCATGTAAGAACAGCTTTAATTTATAAAATTTTAATCTAATTATATCTGTTATTCTCCATTACAAGTTGTTGGGCAGTGTATTTAATTGAAAAAATTTCTTTACTCTGAATTACAGAAACTAAGAAAACATCCCCAAGATTTAATTCTGATGACTAAAACATTTAAAGTTCCTATCATATAGTTCTGTTCTTTGCAAGAGATAGTCAATTTATGTCCACCATGTGCAAAGCAACATTATTCATAATAGACAAGAAGTGGAAGAAATTCAAATGTCCATCAATGGAGGAATGGATAAACAAAATGTGGTATATACATAACAATGGAATATTACTCAGCTTTAAAAAGGAAGGACATACTGACACATGCTATAACATGGGTGAACCTTGAGGACATCATGGTGAGGGAAACATGAGTCACAAAGAGACAAATACTGTGTGATTTTATTAATATGAGGTTTTTGAAGTAGTCAGATTCTTAGAATGTAGAATGGTGGGTGCAAGGGGCTACAGGGAGAGGGAAAAGAGGAATTGTTTAACTCTGCATGCTGAAGAAGTTCTGGAGATCCTTTTACAACGATGTGAATATACTAAACACTCCTGAACTGTATACACTTACAAATGGTTAAAGTGGCAAATTTTATGTTTTTAACCACAATAAAGGAGATAGTAAGTCTACTATTTTTACATTTTAAAACACTATAGTATCAAAAACCCTGAATTATAAAATCCATACTCTATGTAGATTGACTTTGTGAGAATTATACCAGCAAGCCAGTAGTAGATGGCAAATTTGAAAGACACTACACAGAATAGGCAATATTAACAGACTAAATAAAATCATGTAATACTGTCCTGGAAAATGACTTAGATGAACACTCACGATTCTCTCTCTCTCACTCTATGATAGCAAATTTGAAATCTCTTTATAGGCAAAGTATAAACTCAGTAAGGAAAATAAAAAATCTATTGTTTGGTAAATCAAATCTCATAATTAAATTTGGGAGGAAAAGAAATAGGGAGGGAGATATGGAGGGAGGAAGAAAGGAAGAGAATAAAGCCTCAGTGTAAAACTCAGTTCTTAAGCAAAGCTTTATGGTATTCTTGTTATTCCTGCAGAGCCTGTCATCTGAAAGACCCACACTGTAAATGACGTGGCACTTAAAAGATTAAGGAAGAAACAAACTTTCTGAGATCTAAGTATAATTCTAGAAGCCCCGGTATATCATTCTCTACAAAGGGGAACCAGAGTGTTATCCATTTGCATTCTCCCCAGGGATGTATTTGGCTCTGGAGGCAAATGCTACTATGGACTTAAAATGATTGGTATTAATATTGACTTTCAGACAGGCGAGAAGTTAGAGATGTAATAGGGAAGGACTGGCATGCTTCACGCTCTGTAGGCATTACATTTGTGCAAGATAGTTTGTTATAAGATGCAAATCATCAAAATGAAATCTAGGAAAATGTTTCGAGCCAATCTTGAACATATGCTTATGGTACCTGTTGAAAACATTTGAGGTTGAGAAGGAGAGGAGAGGAGAATTAAGAGAGCTATTCCAAGAAGAGTGTCTGTGAATATCAAATTTAGGCACATTTAGTTCTACCAGAGACCAATCTATTAAAAGAAGCTGCTTAGAAATTCTGAGACTCATCCTTTTCATGGTCACTCCACTGAGAAAAGAATAAAGAAAATGGCTGAGAAACAGATGACTGTAAATAAGTAGAATGGAATTTTGGCACTACAGAAAACAGATCTATAATTTGAAGTCTATGAATATGTATACATTTTTATCTTGGAATCAATGATATGATGAAGGTAGTAAACACCTTTCTTGAGTTTGTGATCTACAGAAGCATCACTTTGGCTCTATGTGATATTTTTCCTTTTATCTATTAGAAAAAATACTTTCTTTACACTTTCTCTTTTTAAAACTAAGAGTGGCTGTTCTTTATTTTTTCCTGATTAAAGAAAAAAAAACCTGGTAAATGATTATTTGGTTGTATTTTTAAAATTTTGATGTAAAGACTTACCATGACTAGACGACAGAACAAAGCAGTTATTTTACATTCCTAAAGACTTAAGTGTTGGTTTTCTGTTGCCAAAAAGACCCACAGATCCATAAAAGCAGACAATGACTTCTGTAGTTATGGCTTGAATGACAGAAGGAATGTGAACGAATCTGAGGAAAATACTTTTTTGTCTGCTTTTTGTGAAGCAGGTTGAGACCTTTAGTGAACTTTCCAGAATTTATTATGCTCTTTCATGGAGTTGTGTTTTGAGATATAGTTTGGTTTTCAAATAGTACTCAGCAAATATATGTTTTAAGAATTCAACTAAGGGCACCTGGGTGGCTCAGTGTGTTAAAGCCTCTGCCTTCGGCTCAGGTCATGATCCTGGGATGGACCCCCGCACTGGGCTCTCTGCTTGGCAGGGAGTCTGCTTCCCTTCCTTACTCTCTCTGTCTGCCTCTCTGCCTACTTGTGATCTCTGTCAAATAAATAAATAAAATCTTAAAAAAAAAAAAGAATTCAACTCTAAATATTTGTTGGCAACTGAAGCTACAGGGAAGGATGCTTTGCTTTTGGAATTTTCTTCATCTTTCTCTTTTTTTAATTGTTGAAAAATTACTTGGCATACAGGACACTTTCTAGTGTTTTTCTTAGAATTCCATAAACGGAAGAATTTACTTTTTATTTCCAATAAACCTTGATGTGTCTCTACACAGGAAGTAACTCTACTGTTCTGGAAATGAGAATCATAATAGGATCTGGGGAGCAATTTATATCTGGACTGAAGAACAAAAGGGTAGAAATAACAATACAACATTGTACAGTACTTGTAACTTTTCAGTTTTGTTTTTTTTTTTTTATCATGTGTGACATTTTATCCACGCTAAAACTCTGTGAATTAGGGTGGGCATATAGTGAACATCAAAATGTCTAAATGCCTCAGGTTGCACACATATGTACCCACTAGGGAAGCCAAGACTTCTAAATCTAAGTAAGAATAATGACTCAACTAGAATGCAGGAAAACCTGCTTGCACTCAGGCACACACACACACACACAGGAGCTCTCTCACATGATTTGCCATCTTACTGTGTCCCTCCTCAACTCAAAGTTTACATATATGCATTCCTGTGTTTGTATCCCTTTGGTAATTGCACTACTGTTCTCATTACTTTTTAAAATTTTTTTAAAATTTAAATTCAATTAATTAAGATATAATGCATTATTGGTTTCTGAGGTAGAAGTCAGTGATTATCAGTCTTCTATAATATCAATGCTTATTATATCACATACCTTCCTTAATGTCCATCACCCAGTTACCACATCCCTTACTCCCCCCTCCCCTCCAGCAACCCTCAGTTTGTTTCCTATGATCAAGGGTCTCTAATGGTTTTTCTCCTTCTCTGATTTCATCAAAAATGATCCTGTTTCTTTTTCTTAAATTCCACATATAAGTGACATCATATGATAGCTGTCTTTCCCTGATTGACTTATTTCACTTAGCATAAAACCTTCTAGTTCTATCCATGTCATTGCAAATGGCAAGATTTCATTTTTTGATGGCTGAGTAATATTCCATTGCATACAGATACAACATCTTCTTTATCCAATCATCTGTTGATGGATATCTGGGCTCTTTCCATAGTTTGGCTATTGTGGACAATGCTGGTTTAAACATTGGGGTGAAGGTGCCCTTTCATATCACTACATTGTATCTTTGATGTAAATATCCAGTAGTGCAATTGCTGGGTCATAGCTGTATTTTCAACTTTCTGAGAAACCATCATAATGATTTCCAGAGTGGCTGTACCACCAATAGTGTAAGAGGCTTCTCCTTTCTCCACATCCTTGCCAATAATTGTCATTACCTGACACCTGACTTGTTAATTTTAGCCATTGTGACTGGTGTGAAGTGGCATCACATTGAGGTTTTGATCTGTAGTTCCCTGATGCCAAGTGCTGTGGAACATTTTTCCATATGTTTGTTGAACCGTTGGATGTTTTCTTTGGGGAGATGTCTGTTCATGTCTTCTGCCCATTTCTTGATTGGATTATTTGTTCTTTGGGTGTTGAGTTTGATGAGTTCTTTATACATTTTGGATACTAGCCGTTTATCCAGTATGTCATTTGGAAGTATCTTCTCCCACTCTGTTGGTTATCTTTTGGTTTTGTAGACTCTTTCCTTTGCTGTGCAAAAGCTTTTTATGTTGATTAAGTCCTAATAGTTCATTTTTGCCTTTGTGTCCCTTGCCTTTGGAGATGTGTCTAACAGGATTTGCTGGGACCAAGATCACAGAGGTTGCTGCCAGTGTTCTCCCCTAGGGTTTTGATGGATTCCTGCCTCACATTTAGGTTTTTCATCCATTTTGAGGCTGTTTTTGTGTATGGTGTAAGAAAATGGTCCAGTTTCATTCTTCTGCATGTGTTGTCCAATTTTCCCAGTACCATTTACTGAGAAGACTTTCCTTTTTCCATTGGATATTCTTTCCTGTTTTGTAAAAGGTTAATTGACCATAGAATTGAGGGTCCATTTCTGTGTTTCCTGTTCTGTTCCACTGATCTGGGTGTCTGTTTTTGTGCCAGTACCATACTGTCTTGATGATTACAGCTTCCTAACAGACCTTGAAGTCCGGGAATGGGATGTCATTCATTTTGGTTTTCTTTTTTCAACATTCCATTGGCTATTTGGGGTCTTTTTGGATTCCATACAAGTTTCAGGATTACTTGCTCTCTGGAAAAGGTAGTAGGTATTTTGATAGTGATTGCATTGAATGTGTAGATTGCTATAGGTAGCATAGACATTTTAACAATATTTGTTCTTCCAATCCATGACCATGGAATATTTTTTCCATTTGTTTCTTCCTCAATTTTTTTCATGAGTGTTCTTTAGTTTTCTGAGTACAGATCTTTTGCCTCTGGTTAGATTTATTTCTGGTACTTACGGTTTTGGGTGCAATTGTAAATGGGATCAGCTCCTTAGTTTCTTTTTCTTCTGTTTCATTATCAGTGTATAGAAATGCAACTGATTATTGTGCATTGATTTTATATCCTGCCACTTTGCTGAATTCATGTATGAGGTCTAGCAGTTTGGTGGTGAAGTCTTTTGGATTTTCCACATAGAGTATCACGTCATCTGCAAAGCGTGAGAGTTTGACTTCTTTGCCGATTCAGATGCCTTTTATTTCTTTTTGTTGTCTGATTGCTGAGGCTAGAACTTATAGTACTATGTTGAACAGCAGTGGTGACAGTGGACATCCCTGATGTGGTCCTGACTTAGGCAAAAAGCTCACAGTTTTTCCCCAGTGAGAATGATATTCGCTGTGGGTTTTTCATAGATAGCTTTTATGATATTGAGGTATGGTCCCTCTATCTCTACAATGTAGAGAGTTTGAGTTAAGAAAGGACACTGTACTTTGTCAAATTCTTTTCTGCATCTGTTGAGCAGATCATATAGTTCTTGTCCTATGTTCTTGTCCTATTTGGCTCTTGTCCATATGGTTCTTGTCCTATTTATGTAGTGTATCACTTTGATTTGTGGATGTTGAGCCACCTCTGCAGCCCAGGAATAAATCCCACTTGATTATGGTGAATAATCCTTTTAATGTACTATTGGATCCTATTGGCTAGTATTTTGGTGAGACTTTTTGTATTCATGTTCATCAGGGATATTGGTCTGTAATTCTCCTTGTTGGTGGGGTCTTTGGTTTTGGGATCAAGGTAATGCTGGCCTCAGAGAAAGTTTTGAAGTTTTCCTTCCATTTCTATTTTTTGAAACAGCTTCAGAAGAATAGGTAGTAATTCTTCTGAAGATGTTTGGTAGAATTCCCCTGGGAATCTATCTGGCCCCAGACTCCTTCTTGGTGGGAGATTCTGATGATGGCTTCAATTTCCTTGCTGGTTATGGGTCTGTTCAGGTTCTCTATTTTTTCCTGTTTCAGTTTTGGTAATTTATACATCTCTAAGAATGCATCAATTTCTTCCAGATAGCCTAATTTGTTGGCATCTAGTTGCTCATAATATGTTCTTATAATTGTATTTCCTTGGTGTTGGTTGTGATCTCTCTTTCATTTATGATTTTATTTACTTGGGTCCTTTTTCTTTTCATTTTGATAAGTCTGACCAGGGGTTTATCAATCTTATTAATTATTTCAAAGAACCAGCTCCAATTTCATTGATCTGTTCTGTTCTTTTGGTTGCTATTTCATTTATTTCTGCTCTAATCTTTATTATTTCTCTTATCCTTTTGGGTTTAGACACCATATGCTGTTGTTTCTTCAGCTCCTTTAGGTTTAAGGTTATGTTGTGTATTTGAGACCTTTCTTGTTTCTTTAGAAAGGTTTGTATTGCCTCCTTTGCTGCATCCTAAAGGTTTCGAACAGTTGTGTTTTCATTTTCAATTGTTTCCAAAGCATTTTTTTAATAGTTCTTTAATTTCCTGGTTGACCTATTCATTCTTTAGTAGGATGCTCTTTAGCCTCCATGTATTTGAGTTCTTTCCAAATTTCCTCTTGTGATTGATTTCAAGTCTCAAAGAATTGGGGTTCAAAAATATGCAGGGAATGAGCCCAATCTTTTGGTAGCAGTTGAGACCTGATTTGTGATACAGTAGATGATCTGTTTTGGGGAATGTTCCATGTGCACTTGAGAAGAATATGTATTCTGTTGATTTGGGATGGAATGTTCTGAATATATCTGTGAAGTCCTTCTGGTCCAGTGTGTCATTCAAAGCCTCTGTTTCCTTGTTGATCTTCTGCTTAGATGATCTTTCCATTGTAGTGGGTAGGGTGTTGAAGTCCCCTACTATTATTATATTATCTATGTGTTTAATTTTGTTAATAATTGGTTTATATAATTGGCTGCTGCCATGTTAGGGACATAAATATTTACAATTGGTAGATCTTGTTGGATAGACCCTTTAATTATGATATAGTATCTTTCCTTCTTTATTATTAAAGTCTTTGGTTTAAAATCTAATTTGTCTGATGTAATGATTGCCACCCCAGCTTTCTTTTCCTGCCCATTAGCATGATAACTGGTTTTTGATACCCTCACTTTCAGTCTGGATGTAACTTTGGGCCTAAAATGAGTCTCTTGCAGACAACATACTGATGAGCCTTGCTTTCATATCCAGTCTGATACCCTGTGTCTTTTGATAGAGGCATTTAGCCCATTTTCATCCAGAGTAACTACTGAAAGATATGAATTTAGTGCCATTATTAAAGTCACTGTTTCTGTTTATTGTCTCTGTTCCTTTCTGGTCTGTGTTATCTTTGGGATCTCTCTTTGCTTGAAGGATCCCACTTCTCTGTGAGTCTTTAGAGAAAAGCAGTCAATCACTCCTGTCTTCCTGGTCTCCTACCACACTCTGTGCTCACCTGGCCTATGACCAAACATTTCTCAGGTACATGACAGCATCTGGAGTCTCCAAACCCTGCAGACTTCTGTGGGTCACTCCCGTGCAGTTCTCCCTGGGAGAAAAGGAGGTCTTTCCATTTCTTTTGCTTGTTGGGTCCCTGCTCGGAAAGCAGTCACCTGACTGCACTATGGTTTGGGGTTTATCGCAACCCTGAGCTGAAAGCCCAGTCCTGGGTTGACCGATTGCAGCCAGCTTCCCCGTTCCAATGCCCAGGAGCTCTGCCACACTCAGGCACACCCCGTCTTTCTGCAACCCCAAGGATCCTGAAACCACACTGCTCCAGCTGATTCTGTCCTGCTTAGCCACCTATCTTTCAAGTCAGGATGTCCTGCACAGGAGTAGACTTCTAAAAGTTCTGATTTCATACTCTATTGCTATATCACTTTCTGGTAGCTGGCTTATGGGGGCTACCTCTTGCCATGGTTTATCTTCCCATGTATCACCTCAGATTCACTTCTCCACACCTCCTACCTTGCAGAGAGTGATCACTTTTCTATTTGTAGAGTTGCAGCCAGTCCTTTCTTTCCTTCTTTTTTTTGTTTGTTTGTTTGCAAATTTTTTATTTCTTTATTTTTTTATAAACATATAATGTAACCCCACCACCCTCTCCAGACACTCCTCCCCCCCGCCCCTTCAGTTTGTTTTATGACATTAAGAGTCTCTTTTGGTTTGTCTCCCTCCCGATCCCATCTTGTTTCATTTATTCTTTTCCTCCAACCTTAACCCCCACCCCCGTTGCATCTCCACTTCCTCATATCAGGGAGATCATATGATAGTTGTCTTTCTCCAATTGACTTATTTCGCTAAGCATAATACCCTCTAGTTCCATCCATGTCATTGCAAATGGCAAGATTTCGTTTCTCTTGATGGCTGCATAGTATTCCATTCCATTGTATATATGTACCCCATCTTCTTTATCCATTCATCTGTTGATGGACATCTAGGTTCTTTCCATAACATGGCTATTGTGGACATTGCTGCTATAAACATCTGGGTGCACGTGCCCCTTCGGATCACTATGTTTGTATCTTTAGAGTAAATACCCAGTAGTGCAACTGCTGGGTCATAAGGTAGCTCTATTTTCAACTTTTTGAGGAACCTCCATGCTGTTTTCCAGAGTGGTTGCACCAGCTTGCATTCCCACCAATCGTGTAGGAGGGTTCCCCTTTCTCCGCATCCTCGCTAGCATCTGTCATTTCCTGACTTGTTAATTTTAGCCATTCTGACTGGTGTGAGGTGGTATCTCATTGTGGTTTTGATTTGTATTTCCCTGATGCTGAGTGATGTGGAGCACTTTTTCATGTGTCTGTTGGCCATCTGGATGTCTTCTGCAAAGAAGACATCC
>RCUC01066559.1:0-28650 GCA_003697995.1 Taxidea taxus jeffersonii
TGGCCAATCCTGTCCTTCCCATGTCACATCACCCCAACTCCTTCCTCTTTTGCTTTCCCTTGCACTTTAAAGAACGTGTGTGATTTCACTGACCCCACCCTTATAATCCAGGATAATCTCCCTATCTTAAAGTCAGCTGCTTGGCAACCTGAATTCCATGCGCCACCCAAATTCCTCTCTGTCTTGGAACCTTTGTCTTTGTCTCTGGGCAGTAGAAAGTGGGCATCTTGGGGGCATCAGCCTACTTTAGTTCCTCTTCTAAATATCTGTATCTCATCCTCTCCACTGGGCAGTTGCACAACTAATCGTTCAGGGGACATCCTTCTAGATGGATCCTGGGACACTCCTGCTCAAAGATAGAATACACTTTTGCATGCGTACATGCACGCACACACACATAACCATCCTTCCCAGTCTCCTGAGGTGGACCAGAACTAGAATCCAAGCCCCAGGAGGCAATTTGGGGTTGTAGTCTAAGAGGTTAGAACAGCAACGGGTCTATTGCAAACACTCAATAAATATTTCTGGGGTCAACCAATCAATCGGAAGAATAAATTCCACAACAGGAATGGCATAGCAATGTAATACCCGGGTCCTGGAGTCAGACACCAGGTTGATTTCTTGCGTTCGTTCTTGTTCATTTCTACTTAAGAGTTCTAGAACTCTCTTAGGGAGCCTCAGTGACTCCCTCCTCTAGAGAGAGGATCAAGTCTCCTGCCTCCCAGGCCTGCTGTCTAGATGAGAGTGTGCCCAGCAAATGGCCTGGGATGCCCTAATTCTCAGAGAACAGATGCCACTGTGGTCTCCCTTGCCCTAGCAGTTACCATCTTGGACAGAAAGCAAACATGCAGACAAACGAGGGCCTCAGACGTTACAGGTGCTTAGGGGGAAATGTCTTTGCATCCATCGTTGGGAGACAGAGCAGGAAATGCTCAGTTTCAACCTCAAGGAGGCTTCATAGATGTGTTCACACTTGAACTGAATCTGAAGCAATGAGTAAGTGTCAGAAAGATGGGAGAAGAGGAGGGGACGTTCCAGGACAGGGACCAGCATGAGCAGAGGCCCTAGGGCATGGAGCTGGAAGCAGGTTTATGAGCGTGGAGCAAAGGGAATCGTGAGGGTACCAGGCGGGGCCGACAATGCGGCTGGAGTGGAGGAGGGATGGGTGGGCTGCGGGCAGACCCCACGCGCCGTACGAAGGGGCTTTGAAGTCTAAAGATAGCTGCTGAGAAGCTGGATCTGCCACGGATGGTCAGCCCAGACCCACTGTCTCCAACTCTTTTTGTCTCTCAGCCATTCACACCACTGACACACACACCACACACACATATGGTAGTTTTTCAAGAATGACACACAGGCGGGATATGCACACCCACTGAATGCACACAGAGTTTACCTTCTAGAACGACATACGTGTTGAGGGCCTAAACCCTGTATGCACACACACCACAGTCCACAAACCTGCGAGCAGAGGACATGGACTAGATGCCTCACCAGCTGTGTACCAAACATGCAGGCACCCGAGGGACACGCATGGAAGCATGCTAACATGCGTGGACACACGTACAGTCACACTTGTGGCCAGGCAGCACACACCCGCGCAGCTAAGCACGGGCCCACGAACAAAGGACACATGCAGAAACAGACCCTGCATGGCGCCCCACACACTCACTAATACGTCCTCACTCAAACACACATCCCTACGGAACAAGGACTCACGCCATTTAATCAAACACACACACATGCACACACGTTGACCGTGCACACGCAGATGCCTCATTTCTTTCTGGAATGTGTGTGGGTTCGAAGGCAGGCAGTTGTCTGGCCGAGGCAGCCTGCGAGTACTCTCCCAGCGGCATCAGGCAGAGCAGCTCGAACACCTGCTTTGGGTTTCACGGTTTATGTCCGTCCACCTCTCTCCCCGTGGGTGACGGCCGTGGGGACAAGGAGCACCTTAGTGTTCCCCGAGCACCCCGCTTCTGTCTCCCTACCAGCCCAACCCCTCTCCATCTCCCTAGCCTGTGACAGCTGGATGTTGTCCAAGAGCATTGCTGGGTCTTTTGCAAGAGTTCCCCATGTACGACTCACTGCCCAGCCTCTTTTCCAAACTGAGTTGGCTGGCGGCCAGGCCACCCCGGGGGAGGGGGCAGAGCCAAGTGCTCGGTGGCTCCCAGCACTGGGGGGCCTTCATCGGCTGCTCTCCCCGGGGCCCTGTTTGGGTGATGAGCCCAGCCAGCGCTCGGGCTTTGCGGAGAGGAGTCCCGCACAACATCTGCTTGGCCTCTCTGGGGCTAGTCAAGCAGAGCTTCCTCTTCTGCCTGCACTCATCTAGGAATTGGGTTCCAATGAGCTGGAACCTTGTGTTTCGCCTGAAGTTTTGACAAGTTGTTGTTTCCTGGCAGCCACCGGGATGGGGCTGTGACCTCCATCTGGGTTAATGAGTGGAAGGCTTACCACGCACCTACCGCACTGCTCCAGTTCGCTTGCCCTGCTCCAAGGAGCTAATAAACAGGGTCACGCCTCATATTGGGTGCATGGCCTCCTCCTCGGAGACCATTTCATGCCCTCAATCGGAGTGAGCCTCAGCAGATGAAGCCTAAGCCCCTCCTCTTTGTGAGAGAAGGAGAGAAATGTCAGCACCGGCATAGGCTAGCCCAGGGACGTTGACAGTGCGACTCAGATGTTACCCACAACCCCCATGCCTAACAGATTTAATTAAAATTAGTCCAAATCCTAATTCCACAGATTTTCAAAGCCCAGAGTTGTCCCTACAATTACTGCAAATTCCCCCCAACAGTTATCTCCTCAGCTTTCTGCCAGTTTCTGAGTTTTCAACCTGCATCAAGCTGAACAAGAAGCCCATATTTTAAAGGGATTTCTGAAATATATTCACTCATCTGAAAAACTCTGAGTGCAGGGGCCTGACCAGAAGTTTGATGAGCATGGAAGGGATGCATCTCCAGGACATATGGCATGCCTGCATACACCCCCAGCATCAGGCCCACGCTGCTCCACCTCCCCTTCCTTCCCTCTCCTCTCTGGAGGGACCCATAAGTCTATCCACATCACCCTTGGCCTGCTCACATTCAGGGCCAAGATAGGTTCCATCACCCATTCCCCAGACAGACCTTTTCAAATATTCTTATCTCCTAAAAGTGGGTGTCTGATCATAAGAAATTTTCAGCACAGCTGCCAAGAAAATAAAATACTTCTCATGACATTCCATAATCAAGCTGTGTGTTTGGCAAAGAAGCTCCCCCAACAAAGGTGAAGGAACGTCACAAAAGTAAGCTCCCAGAGTGAGAGCACCTTCAGTATTAGGGAGAGGCCCATTCAGCTCAATGAAGAGAGATTCTGAGAATTACATGCCCAGCCTGACTCTTCGTTTACCCAAGCAGTGGTGAGAGGCGCCCCTTATCGGGGCCCAGGAAATTTCCCTCCAGCTAGGGTCTGAGGCTTTGTTCCAGGCTGACAACAAAGGTCTGACCTTCAAACACCCACTCCCCACCACCCCCACCCCAAGTCATTGTGGTTTCTCCACACCAAGAGGGGGAGGAAGGGGCAGGAGCAGGTTACAAGGCCTCCTCCAAAGAGCTGACTGGTGGCCATTCATCCGCAGGAGGGCTTCCTTTCAACAAAGTCTGTTTGTTTCCCCCAAGAGCCCTGGGGACTCTCTGCCAAGACAGAATGACTCACTGGCTCCCAGGCCTTGCCTCCCTTGGGGAGACAGTCAGCCAGGGCTCTTCTCCCAGCAGAGCAGGAGAGAGCCTCCATCTGGTTCCACGTTGATGTGGGCTCTACCAAGTGAGCTTGGTGAGAACCGCAACCCAGGGAAGTTTCCAGGTGAGGCCTCGAGGCCTCAGTGCTAGCGCGGGATTCCCCGTCCCTGCTTGCTGGCTCCCTTCAAGATATCATCACGCTAAACATGAGTCTGTGAGCCCACTCCACTAGAGATGTCTGGAAGTAACAGCCAACCTTGGAGGCAAAAGCATGACTCCTCATGCTGGATGGTTTGAAAAACCTCCTTTTTAATATTTGAGAAGCTTTCAGAAAGGCTTTGTTGATGACAGAAATTTCTTTCTTCACATCAGTCAAGATCAGTTAGAGACACCAGCAAGATATTTTCACTGATGGAAGATTGGATAAAATCCAAAAGCTGGTCTTCAGAGTCATTATCTATTACATTAGGACCCTACCTTGCTTGCTCCTGGCCCCAGATGTTTGCTGTGTGGTCACGATCGAGACAAGGGGCTTACTCCAGTCCAAGCAATGTGCACAGTCAGCACATTCAGACAGCATCTGGCCTCACCCCACAGCTCCAACACAAGTCTCCGGAAGTGTTGGTATCTTTATACCCATTTTGAGAAAACACAGCTAATATCAGATTACTCAACACGGGAGTTGGGCAATAAGATAGCAGAAGGAGAGTGCTCAGGTAACCTAGAGACCCCGAAATATTTTAGGGTTTTTAAACACCTAAGAAGCCCATGTATTAAGTAGCAATGTGTATGCTCATTAGAAAGCAACTTTGCCTATCGACTAAAAACAACTTCAATATTTCTTCAACCATATTGGCCCCTGGCAAGTTATTTCCTAAAATAGAGAGTTATCAACTTCCAAGTAACCTTGGTTGGCTTTTCTCCTCTTTCCTCCCAGCAAGGGAGGTGTCATTTCTTCATTTCACAAGTTTTGACACAGCGCTTCCTTTGGGCCCCTCATTCTGTTGAGGCTGGAGATAAAGTTGGTGACCAAAAGGGACATGGGACTCACAGTCTAGGGCAGGTTTACCAACCTCAGCACTGTCGACCTTTGGACCTACATGATTCTTTGTTGGGGGACTTACTCTGGGCATTCTACGAGCTTCAGCAGCATCCCTGGCCTCAACCTCCAAACCCCATTGTGACAACCAAAAATGTGTCCAGACATGGCTTCTGGGAGCACAGCCATGACCATAGGGAATCAGTGCTCCCCAAGAGAAGTCATTCTCGAACACTGATGGCTGTCAGTGCAGGAGACTTCAAAGACCAGCCCTGAACCTGATTTTCTCGGTAGAGGTAATCACTAAGTAAAAGTGGGCAGACCTTGGTGGAGCCAGGCAAGAATGGCCCATTGGTAGGTGAAGGAGATGGGCTTTGGAAACATATTTCAGGGGCAGAGGGACAGCATGCCCCTAGGCATGGAGGGCAATGTGACCCTGATTTGAGGCCTGTGTAGTTCAACATTCACATCAGAGCTCAGATTACAGACGAATGGATGTGGGGAGAAATGACAGAATCTGTACTCTAGGTCTAAACAAGTTAGATCCATGGGCCGATATTATGATGCGCCACCAGAAACAAATCCAAACTATCCAACTATGAAAACGAAAAAAACCAGAGGATTTTAGAAGGTGTTGGGTATAAACTAGGGCATTTCTCATTCATTGGTGCATGAGAATCCCTGGGGAGGCTTGTTAAAGCACAGATTTCTGGGCCCCACCCCCAGAGTTTGTGACTCAAGATTTGGGTCCTGGGTGGAGCCAGAGAATTTGCATTTCAAACTAGTTCTCAGATGATGCTAATGCTGCTGGTCTGGGGCTTAACTCTGGGGAACCACTGGTAGAAGGCTGCTTTCCAAAGATGTGAATAGCAATTGGGGTCAAATTAGTAGAAACATGGTGTCTAGTGTGAGGAGGTGAGAACCTCAGTGCTCCGGCTACAGCTGGGATCCTGGGAAGAATGCTGAGCCCTGTATTTTCGGGAGATCTTTGGGAAGTTGGAAGATGTCCAGAGAAAAGCAAGAAAACTAGATTATGAAAAGTGATTGCAGAACGTGGGGTGTTTGGCCTAGGATAGAGGAGTTATGGGAAGAACCCGAGGGCTGCTTCTGATAGTGTGGAGCTGTACCGTAAAGAATGGATTTGATTCATTCTGATTCCCCACAGTGAACCACATTAGTTCAAGATAAGGCAAACCAGGGTGGGGGTGTCCGGGACACAGCTTTGGGTTCAACATGGAGTGGATTCTTGTAGCAATTATAGCTCTAGTACAGCACTGTCCAGGAGAAATATAATGTGAGCCATATATGTAATTTAACATTGTCTAGCAGCCGTAATATAAAGAGAAATAGGTGAAGTTAATTTTAGTAATACTTTTTTATTTAACCTAGTATTTACAAAGCATTTTTACTTGGACGTGTAATCGATGTAAACATTTTCCGTGAGATAGTTTACATCCTTTCGCTTGTCCTGTGTTCTAAATCCGCGGTGCGCTTTGCACAGACAGGTCGTTTCTATTCCATTCGAACGAGCCAGAGGTGAAGTGCTCCTTCACCCTGTGGGGCTTGGGGGGTCCCACCCTGGAAGACTCAGCTCTTGTGAGCCAAAATCGGTCATGCTGAAGTGAACGCTTTTGGATTTAATGACATTTGTATCCCACTCATATATTCCTGTTTTAAATTAAATGAACTAATTCTAAGTTTTTCTATACATTTTTGAGAATTGCATAACATGCTTTAAGTTGTCTGGAGAGCTATGAATAGAGATGATATTGGGACTCTTGCTTATAAGTGACAGGAGACTCGATGCAGCCTAGATTAAGAACATCCCAAAACAACGTCCTGGCTTACATTTTGAAAAGTTCAGTGGTGATGTTGGCTTCGGGCATGGATGGACCCAGATACATCAATAGTGTCATCAGGAACTAGTTCCTGTTGCTCCCCAGTTCACTCAGTCCTGTTGCCTTCATCCTTTGCTTGGATCCTCCTGAGGCAGAAATAGAAACTGGAAACTCCAGTCTTAAATCATCCTCACAGTAAACATTCCCTACAGAATGAGCTTCTTTTTTTCAAATAGTTCTCAACAGTCTGGATTGGAAGCTTTCTTGGCTTGTCTTGGTGATGTATTGTTCATTCCAGGATCCACTACTGTGGAAATGTATTTGGTCCCCCCCACCTCTGGAGCCAGGACTCCAGGGAGTCAGCCCCAAGACAACAAGAATGGGGCGGGGATCCCCAGAGGAAAGGGAAGTGTTTGATGGACACAAATATCAGATATCCACCAGAGATGGGCATTAAGGATAGAAACCAATGGCCATTTTATCCTGGATTATGAAAATTGCCTTTTAGAAGGGTCTAGTTTCTCTTTACTCTGAAGGCACAGCTTGGAATTTCATAGATGAGGAGCTCAATTTAAGACACTGATCTTGAGTATGAGATCTCCTCTGTGACTCTTGCTGTGCTTTTGACCAATCTACTTTAAGAGGCCTTGTCCTGTGGTTGAATTTAGGTGATACACTGAAATCAGAATGAGGCACGGGGAGGTGAAAGAAAAAATTTAAATTTACAAATTCCTAGAGAATTTGGAATAGTGAAACTTGGTTAAGCCAGGTTAGTCTGTTCTCCTTCCCGCTCCCAAACAATGAACTTTCAACCAAGATGGTGACTGATCTCACACCAAATGTCTCTGGGGTCAAAGATGTGAAAATCTCACGGGCTCAAAGTCTAACTGCCTCTGATTCCTGAATATCTAAAACACGAACATATCGTCCATGTCATATACATATCATCCGAAAAACTGCAATTCTCACTGATGGACATTCTGTGTTTGTGCTAGTTACCCATTCTGCCTTTCCCACTAATATCAGTTTGTTCCCTATTGTTGAGTCTCTTATAATTTGTCCCCCTCTCTGATTTCATCTTATTTTTGTTTCTTTAATTCCTCATATGAGTGAGATCATGTGATAATTATCTTTCTCTGATTGACTTATTTTGCTTAGCATAATACCCTCGAGTTCCATCCACATCATTGCAAATGGTAAGATTTCACTTTTGATGGCTGAGTAATATTCCACTCTATGTATATACCACATCTTCTTTATCCATGCATCTGCTGATGGACATCTGGCTATTGTGGACACTGCTGCTATAAACACTGGGGCACAGGTACTCCCGTGGATCCCTACATTTGTATCCCTTGGGTAAATACTGAGTAATGCAATTATTGGGTCATAGGGTAGCTCTATTTTGAACTTTCTGAGGAACCTCCATACTGCTTTCCTGGTGTCAGCCCTGGCATTTCTTAACCTTGTATCTAGAACACTCTTAAACTTGTCTGGGTCTCAGTTTCTTCATCTATAGAAAATTAAAATCCTGTCTGGCTGGGTTGCTTTTTAGATACATGAAGAAATGTGTGTAAGTTCCTTGGTGCATAGGCACTCAATATGGTAACATGGTATTATCACCCTGTGCTGTGGGTACTGGTTTCAAAGTCACTGGACTCTTCCCATTAGATTCTGATCTCCTGGAGGGCAGGAACTGTGTCTTAGTTAATTTTATGTCTCAATCTTCCCCATAGACATACATGTTTGTTGAAATAAAAACATAATAAATGGATGGATACATACAGAGGAAGCCAGAAAAGGTAGTCCACAGCCAATCTCTAGGGGACTGTGGTCCTTGAACAATAATATTATACCATATCAAACTCCTTCATTTTCAGCTGAATGATGAGACCTTATTAGACTGAATCACTTGAAATGTTGCTGAAGAAACAGTGCCCGTGGCCAACATGAACAACGGCATATGATTCGAATTGACGAAGAGCAAAGAGCCTTAATTTTCAGTGTCTATCAAATATCACCATATGATTAATTGTATTAAGTATCATCCTCATCTTCCTCCTTCCAACCACAAGTGACCAATCAGAGACTTAAAATTAAAATAACAGTGTGTGTACATTGAAAACGCGTGCTTTCCAACCAAGCTATAAGTATCCCAGGCCCTGAAATCTCAAGGTTGGCTTTCTGAATGAAACAAAACCACCCCCCGCCCCCGTTAACCATGCCCCATTTTGGAACTAGGGAGGCTCCCTGTGTATTTTCAACTTGAAAAACGCACATGCTCATATCGTTAATGTCTACCATATAGCATCACCCCAGGTACCTTTAAAACCTAAAATTTCAAGCCAGGAAGTGAGGAAAGGCAGTGGGCACCCAAATCATCTCTAGCCCAACTGACTCAGAAGCAGTTGGGCTGGGTAAACTCCCTTATAAAAAAAAAAGGCATCCCTTATTTGGATTTGAAAAGCCCTTCAGCCCCTGCTGTTAATCTGGTCCTAACCATATTTTGTAAATACAAAGCCTGGTTCAATGGTCCCACCGAGACCACATTTCCCAATAATGAGGGAAATGGTATTTACAGGAAGGTCTGAAACTTTCCCTCAGTAGCCTGCATTTTTGTAAGTCCCGTATGAAACCTCCATGTGGGCATGACTAATGGATCCACCTAATTAAATTTTTACAACATTCCAGGGCTGGAGTGTCAAATGTTTGCTTGGAGCTTGTCTCCTTGTAACACTGTCAAATGAGTCTCCCCTCCCCCTCCCACACACACCTCTTTGGGGGGCTGTAGGCTGCATTCCAATGTCATATGAAATCAGAATTTGGTTGATAGGGATGAAGAAATGGATTGTCAAGTAGTTTTTGTAAGCCAGCCTACCTTTACCCATCTAGAGAGGTTAAAAGGGGAGAAAAAAAACCCAAAAACAAAACCAACCCTCCTTCTAGCCAAGGTAGGATTCTGTATGGGAGGTGGAAAAAGTCACTTTCAGTGGATAAAAAGATCATTGCTGTTGTTCATAAATTCTTACTCAAAAGACTAGAGTATGCATTTAGCAAGATGGAATTTTAACTTTGAAAGCATACTTAAAGTCAATAGATTCTATGGACTTCAAGAAAAAAAAAAACAAAACTCCTTAATAATCTATAATACATGTTTTCTTGGTCCTTGCTGTGTTAGACCCCTGGCCCATCTCCCTATCGGCAATGGAGGACTTGTCACAAAATAAGTAGATAATTGGCAACGTGTCTGGAGCTGCTCAGTAAAAAGAGGAAATAGAATCTGATTTTAGTATTGAATTTCAGACTCAAAATTGGGCACTGCTGGTTCAAGGTAGTGAGCTCCCTCAACACTGTCATGGCAGATGTCAGAGGAACGTTTTTGGAGGTGGAGGCTCAGGATGGACACATGTCGGTGAATCCCCGCATGCCTTCCGTGCCGGGGCATCTCCAGGACTGGTCCGTGTCACGTGCAACTGAACCACCAAGACTTTGTTAAAATGCAGATTCTCAGACCCTGTCCCAAAACTTCCGAGTCAGAATCCAGAAGTGGTAACAGGGATTTTACACGCTAAAGAGCTCCCAGACAAGGCCTACCAGCCTGAACGTGGAGATGGTGGCTCCAGAGCTGTTAGGAAGGTCAGAACAGAACTCCGCACAAAGCTGTGCTGGCGGTTCCAGGTGGCAAACAAGTCATAGAGTAACCAAGGGCAGATGGAGACCCTTCCCAGGGAACCACATCACCAGTGCCAGGAAACTTGTTTCCATCCAGCCAGAAGAGCCCTGTAGACACACAGAGGCTCACTTCACCCGCAAAAGGGCCCGAGATGATTCTTCAAGAATCAGTCATAGTGGGGACTTGTCATCTGCTGTCTTCCACCATGTCCTCTCCAGTCGGCCCACTCTCTATGCGAGTGCTCAGAAATACATATGCACAAACACTCAAATGAGTTCATTTCCACTTATGCAGACCAGTAGACCCACTTTTGCAAACAGACATCTGCGTGCATATACGACTGCACGTGCACACCTAAACACGTCCAGAAGTCCACCCAGCCCACCTTATCTGAGGTTTTGCTTTGTGTGGTTTCAGTGACCCATGGTCAATCACAGTCGGAAAGCAGATGATCTGTCTTCTTTCTGACACATTATCAAAAGATCCATGGTAGCCTAAATGGTAGCCTAACCATAGATCACAATGCCTACGTCATTGGCCTCCCATCATTCCATCACAAAGGCATTTTATCATCTCACATCATCCAATAAGATACTTTGAGAGAGACAGAGACCACCTTCATGTAACTTCTATTACAGCATATTGCTATAATTGTTCTATACTACTATTAACTATTGTTATTGATCTCTTACTGTGCCTAATTTATATTTTATTTATTTATTTGACAGACAGAGAGATCACAAGTAGGCAGAGAGGCAGGCAGAGGTGGGGGGGAGGCAGGCTCCCTGCTGAACAGAGAGCCCAATGTGGGGCTCCATCCCAAGACCCTGGGATCATGACCTGAGCCAAAGACAGAGGCTTTAACCCACTGAGCCACCCAGGCACCCCTACTGTGCCTAATTTAAAAATTAAACTTTATCCTAATACCTATGGATAGGGAGAAAACACTCTCTGTAGGGTTTGGTAACATCCATGGTTTCAGACATCCCCTGGGGGTCTTAGAACATATCCCCTGTGGCTAAGAAACTGCTGTACCTACATGTACTTCTCCATATTTGCTTACCCACATGTTCTAACACAGGGATGCTATGCCTCAGCTCGGGATGAGCCAACCTAACCTTCCTTCAAAATATTTTTCTTTATAATGCATTGTAGGAAAATCACTAACCACAAGCTATTCTGGAAACCATTTTCCTCCAAGGGCTCCATCCTAATGTGGGAATCAGCTAAGTCCACAGCAAATGGATGACCTGAGTCAGAGTATGATAAGATTGTCAGAAGTTTGTGATGCAACCAAGAAGGATTTCTTGGTATCCATTTCTCCCAGGTCCTGATGTTGGGAGAAGCTCAGCACCATCCTGGACAAAGAAATAGAGTGGTATGCTACATCAGGAGGACTCGGGAATCAGGGGGCCTCACAATAAGTGTCTTTGGCTACCACTGGCTGTATGAGCTTGGGTGAGTTATTCGACATCACATTCCTGAGCCTCAGGTTCCTTTTGAATGACACCATGTATGAAGTTGTTGTTGACCCTTGGCTTCATGTACAAAAGTACCTAGTCCCTCAGTAAAAAAACGTGATTGATCTCTGACTGGCCTGGCAGAGTGCATGCGTTCCATGGCTTCAGATTCAAAAAGTTCTTGGTTTGAATCTTAGCTTCTCCACCTATTGTTTGGGATGTTTCATGCAAGTTTCTTAACTTTTCTGAATATCAGGTTTCTCATCAGAATAAAAATAACGCCCCCACCGAACTCACAGAGCTTTTGGAAGAATTGTGTTTGTGAATCATGAGAACTTAGCACATCTAGGAAGGATTTTTTTTTCCCCTTCTTCTCCGAAAGGAATATCCCGTAGGAAGGACGGCTGAAGGCAGCTATTTCCTCCTTCAGGGGATGCTCGAGACAGGAGACTGTTAGGGAAGGATTCATTCCCAAAAACACGGGCCACCCAGTGATCTTTCAGAAAAAGCGAATCTCTATTTCTTGTGTCACCTGGGCTGAAGGAAATCCCCTTTTGCCTGCAGTCTGTCTTTGGATCAAACTCTCCCAAAAATGGAAAGCATCTTTCTCCTTGAGCTGGTTCTTTATGAAGGGCTTTGCTTTCTTAGGCAGGAAATGGACAACATTTTACATCTGGTGAAATGACTTCAATAGGTCTTTAGACCCAGTGAGGCTCATTACTTCTTAGTGGGGTATCCTTGGGCAAGAAGAGTTATCTCTCTGAATCTCTATTTCTTTGTTTTAAAACATTGGGAGAATAATGCCTGCCTTACAGGGTTTTCATGGGATTGAATGCCTAGTGTCATTTTTGAGTGCAAGTTAACTATCCTGATGGAGAAAAAGAGGGCTCCGTGGGGTTATCTCCCTCTCTACAGCCTTCTCAGTCCTGGCAGAAAGCCAACACTAGCTCAGGAGGTGACCCCAAGCTTGTCTTGGGTGGAAGACATATTAGCTGATTAGAATGGTTGTGAAATGAGGGTCCTAAAAAATTATCGATTCCTCAAAAAGTTAAATGCAGAATTATAATATGAGCCAGCAACTCCATTTCTAGGTGTATCCCCCAAAAAACGGAAGAGAGGACTTCGAGTAAATACCTGTACACGAATATCCATAAAGCTCTTTACAATACCCCAGAGGTAGAAGCAACCCGGTTTCCACCCACGGATGAATGGCTAAGCAAAGTAGACATGGTACATCCATACAATGGCATAGTGTCCGGCCATAAAAAGGAAATGGATTTCTGCTGCGGGCTAGTGTGGGCGTACCTCAAAAACTTGACCCTCAGTGAAAGAGGCCAGACCCAGAAGGTCACGCACGTGCTATGCGATTCCATTTAGATGAAGTATCCAGAATGGGTCAACCCATAAAGTTAGAAAGCAGGTTCGTGGCTGCAAGCGGCTGAGGAGTGGGGGTGAGGAGGGGCTCCCGCTTTGTGGGAACAGGGTTTCTTTTGGGGTGATGGCAACATTCTGGAACTAGAGAGAGCTGATGGTCGCACAACACGGTGAATGTACCAAATGGCCTTGAACTGTGCACTTTAAAATGGATACTTTTAGGTGATGTCGATTTTACCTCAACTTAATACGCAAAACCCTCCCAAGTCCACATGTGGGTATCTCGATGCACAGGTGAGGAGAGTAGGAGAAAAGGAGGCAGCGCTTGTCGAAGCACTGATAAAAAATGTGCACTTTGAGGGCAGGGCCGTCCCCTAAATCTCTTTAATTAAGACAAAGAGGACAAGGGCTACGGGGCCGCTGCAGTTCGGCATTATGAATAGCAGCAGCGCGAGGTACCAGTCAGTGGCTTCTCAGGAAGGGTCAGTCGCCGGGTTTGTTTTAAAGTCGCGTTAACACGTGAAGTGTGCAAACACTACTGTCGGTTCTTTTGTCCCTGCTCTCCCCGGCCCTCTCCACCAGCTCTCTCAGCTTGGCATGCGTCCTATTTTCCAAACAGCAGCTGCGCACAGTTGAATAGTAAATCAAACACCCTAAAAAAACCGTTGTTTTAAAACAATGTCTCAGATTTCCCATATATTTCATTTCTATTTTCCTTCCCCAAAACCCTTGCCTCAGACAGCAGTGGTAGTAAGCTCATTCAGGTAGTGAGCCTCCTGTTCGCAGGGGGTGGATGAGTGAATTCCCACCCAGGAGCGATGGCAGGGGCAGGATTTACAGGCAGATCCTGGATGGTTTTAGGAAGCGGGCTGTTAACAAACGTTCTTGGACAGGAAGGGATTGGATGGCTGGGGTTTTCTGGGGACACATGGCAGCAGGGGGAGCCTCGAGTTCCGAGGATGTTGGCATCCTGAGGGCCCCAGGCCCTGGGCTCGGCAAGCCATTCGACAGTCCCCAGTGAAGGCTGCGCGGGTTCCAAACTCATGGTCTGGGAGGCAGTTTTCCTGGGGAAAGAGACCAGCGGTCGTAGCAAGGAATCTTCCCGAAGGGTCGGTGCCGGGCTTCCTGGCAAACCCCACACCCATACACACAGAATTACACCCTTACAGGCTCCAGTCCTAGGGGTGTGTCAGCTCAGCCTCCGACTTCCCTTGAATCAGGGTCCGTCAGCCTCGACACTCCTGACATCGGGGTCTGATCCTTCTTCGTTGAGCGAAGTGGTTGTTGACGCCCCCAGGGGTGGATGTCACTTGCCGTTAAGTCACAGAGCTTACCAGGTATTCGCTCAGCAAACACTGTAGCCTGTGCATTGTGTATTGAGCACAACTATGGGCAGGCTGGCCAGCAGACACTTATTGAGCATCCACACGATGCTGAATATTACGGGTGCCGGAGAGATGGCAAGAGTGGATGAGGACAGAAAATAAACACGCAAAGCGGTTTCTCAGCCCCACTGGCCTCTGGGGCTTAATCATGCTTTGGTGGGGGCTGCCCTGGGCACTGTAGGAGGTTTAAGAGCCTCCTTGGCCTCTACTAGATTCTAAGACGACCAAAGATGCCTCCAGACATTGCCACATGTCCACTGAGGACCACTGCCATAGAGAGAAATTCAGCAAACCAACTTCAACTGAGATGCTGTGGTCGAAGAAGCCATAGAACCCTGTCTGTCCAGAGAAAAAGGAAGGTATTCCAGAGATGACCTCCCTTGGGAAGGACTATCCAGGGATGAGAGATACCCCTGGGGTGTGACAAAGTCAACCCTGCTGAGAAGGAAGGCAGTACTTTAATCCATAATTGGGCTGGCAAAGTTACCTGAAATTACCTTATGTAAT
The DNA here is from genome assembly GCA_003697995.1 of Taxidea taxus jeffersonii. Lineage (NCBI taxonomy): Eukaryota > Metazoa > Chordata > Mammalia > Carnivora > Mustelidae > Taxidea > Taxidea taxus. Next base: position 14,996 of record RCUC01066559.1, read on the forward strand.
CACTCATCATTATCAGAGTTCCCCCTGGACGGTGAGTCTGCGAGATCAGGGACTGTGTCCCTCCCGGTGACTGCCATAGATCCAGAACCTAAAACAGTGCCCGTCACAAAGTCCTAGACCGTAAATGCAAGAAGGAATAAATCCAGACAGCTACCTTCTCCCAGGAACACTGTGACCTCCCTTCCTCTCTTCCTTTCCCTCCCTTATTTCTCACTCTTTGTCTTTCTGACCTCATCTCTCCTCCCACCGGTACCCAAACATACACACCGTCAAGCACAAAAGTAAACAGGCTAACACTCCCAGCAACAGACACACATACTCACCAACACAGCAGCAGGAAATGAGAAGTAAACACCAGAAACGTGTCTTTGACTCCGTGTTCTGAGAAAACAAACCAGACCCAACAGCCGATTGCTGGGACCCAGACTCTACTGGAAATATCAACCAGCCTTTGAGCCCCTTGGCATTTGTTGATTTGTCACAACTTGAGGGCTTGATGGCCTCACCACAAGGTCACCAGAACTTCTGTGTTCATGCCAAGAAACTATGCGATCCTTTGTTTGCAGGGTGATATACTTTAACCGTCACATTTGCAGTGAAAAAGAACATTAAAAGACCACTCCCAGCAACCCCACCAAATACACACACACACACACACACACTCTGTGGTTGTGGAGCCTATATAAAGTGGTTCCAGTCTCTTGGCAAAGATTATTACAGGCTGGCAGAGCCAGCAGAGATGCAGTTCAGAAAACATAATCTTTTATTTACCCAGATAAATATGATATTTGCTACATAAATTTGAGGGCACTCTGTTAAACACTTTATGTGCTGTACTACACCCAAAAGACCATAACTGCCTTTAGATTGAGGACAATGATTGAGAAATAGCAAACCAGGCAAATAAATTGTATGTATTTATTTTTAACTGCTTTTCCAGACACGCCGCAAAGTTTCTCTCGGGCAACACGCACTTGGCAACTTAAAATAAAAAGTGACCTCTCGATCAGAAAGAATTGAACTGCCATTCATCTTCCTCCCGGGCCGCAGCTGAACACCTGTCCATCTGCCATTCTTGGTGAAGCAGGGGAAGTTCAGACCCAGTGGCCCCTGGGCTAAATCAAAGCGCCCACCGCTTCTGCCAAACTCCGCATGGAGGAGAAGCTACAAATTACAAGTCTGAGAAGGAAACTAGCCAGTTTCCTAAGTACATAGAGTCAGACCCCAAACCATACTGAGTTGAAGCGGGGACCAGAACTTCCATGAAACCACATGTCATATTACATAAGGCATTGCATCTGAGAAATAAACAGAGTTTAGGATTCTCCCCAAATGCCAGCTGCTCTTTGGTTGGATGCATTAAGATGTCCTCTGGATCGTGTCTCCAGAACCCTTCCTGACCTCTTTGCAGGTTCCTTTGGTTGGTTGTCTTCTTTATTACCCCCAAAGAATATTTGTTGATCATTCGGTATGTGTCCTGTGTTTCTAAACACTCTGCATGACCGTAATGATATCCCAAGTTCTACATAATACTATTGTTAACCTACATCTTACTGAACTAAGACCTAGGGGGTTTAGGTAAATCTCTAAATTTAACACAGCCAGTCAGTGGTGACAATGGGATTTGAATCCAGGTCACCTTTCATCAAAGCCAACACTGTTTAAACTACAGCCAGACGTGAAGCCTGCATGCATCTCTCGCTTCCCTGTCCCCATGGCCAGTCCCGAGTCCTCCTGGCTTCCGTCATCGTCTCATGATAGCAGTAAGATTTCAGTGTCCATTCCAGCTCCAGCCTATGGGCCACAGCTGCCTGAATTATGGTCCATAAGCAGCCAGGCTCAGAGGAAAAAGAATCCCATGATTGATTAGTGATGCCTGCTGTGGGTACAGAAGTGGTGTTTAGTGACACATATGACCCAAGTGCCTCCCTCTGTATGCTGATGACTGTCCAATTTCCATCACTAGATAGTACTTTGTCTTCTGAATTCTGGAGCCAGATTTGCAGCCGCCTGCTAGACCTCTCTATCAGGATAGCCCATTGGTACCTCACATTCCTCCAAGCTGGCCTCTTTTCTCATGATCCCTAATCTGGCTTTAAAAATAATAATAATAATAATTACCCACTCAGGCTCCAAGCTGGACCTGACAGCTGAGCTTAGATCTTCTCTCTCCTTCATTCAATACTCCGTTAATCACACATCTTTTCCATTCTGCTCTTGAAACATTTTGAGAATCTTCTGACTCTGTCCAATTCCCACTCCAGAATAGGCCCTCACTGAAACTCGTGCAATGATCCACTAACTAGTGCTCTGCTCCTGCCTCCAGACTTGTCCATCTAAGCCACGTATTCTTTCTAAAGCACAAATCTGGATATATGTCTCCTTTATCCAAATACCCTTGCAGCTCCCCTCAGGTCAAACTCTTCAGATGACACAGAGGACCCTTTGCCATGAGGCCTCATTTAACTGTCCATGTATCTCCATGCTCCTCCATTAGCCACTCCCTCACCTTACCTGTGCCTCAAGAGTACAACCACCTTACCCTATTTTCTCATCATCATTCACACCCATGGGCCTTTGCACAAGCTGTTTCTTCCACTAATATGTCCACCATAATTTAGTGATCCTTTATAGAGATATCCACAAGTCAACAGTTGCAGATGGTGTGTTTAGCTCTAAACGAAGGACCCAGTGTAGCCATCACAAGCCCATCTGCAGAGAGATTGGGTCTTACCCCCACCTCGTCCTTTCCTGAATCCTCTTTAAAGCAGCAGCAATTAGAATGATATTTATAGTTAATACATCCATAAAGAAAGGTGTCCTGCAGACAGCATCCCCATGGAAGCTGGATGGTGAGACCTTTGACCCTCAGGCACCCCCTAACAATGTCAGTTGCACTCCTGGCACCTAGGCTGATGGATTTTTGTACCAGCTGGTAACCGCCACTGCATTCTGGGCACAACTTTCCAAGGCACACAGCTCGTAGCCACTCCCTGACACGTGGATCTGATTTAAGTGTGAGCTCCTTGAGGGCAGGGTAAGTCAGAGACAGCTTCACTGTCCTGTTGTACCTGGGATGGGAGCTTGGACAAGGCATGCATTCAAGAAATGGTTGTCTTTGGATCAGATGGAGTGAACCAGAGAAGAGACAACTCAGCCTCAGCACCATCCCTCATTAGCTGGGCAGTCTTGGCCCAATTATTTAACCTCTCTATGCCTCTTTGTCTCCAACCACCAAACTAGAATAATAGTAGTGCTATATTCTTGGGTTCTTCAGACCTTGTTATCAATGAGTAGCTGATGGATGGGTGGATGGATGGATGGCTGTGCCTATTGATGAATGAATGGATTAGTAGATAGATGAGTAATTTAATAGCTACTTTATTACATAATTAATTAAGAAAAATGTTATTCCATCAGTGCCAAAAGCCACCATCCATTCACACAATTAAAAAAAAAAAGTGGTCCAAATACAAATGGTCCCTCAGGAAACAATCAAATGGCTGTAACTTTCACAGCCCTAGGGAGAGCGTAAAGGCTCCCTCTGGGCACTGTCTTCAGCACATCCCCTTCCCAGGGAGAAAAGGGAAGGGCAAAGGAGGAGAGAGAACAGAGCTTAAAGCTGGCCCTCCTTTTGGGTATTTGGAAATCCCATCACTTCACAGAAGTCTCTCCCCTCACCCCTGGTCTCCCCAGGAGCAGTGTGCAGCTCTGAGGCTTTGCCTCCCGGGAGGAGGAAATCATGACTCGCCGGCCCCTCTGCGTTTCACTCCATCTACCGTCCCGGAAGCACTCGTGTATGAAGGGCTAGTGGAGAGATGTGCAGAAGGAGATGCCCCGGAATGCCTCTTCTGTAAACTGTTAGAGGTCACCCCTCACCCGCCTTGGATCTCCCACTTGTGGCTCCTAGACCTAGCCTGTCCTCAAAGCCCAGAGTGTCCTGCCTGGGTGCTCTATGGACCCTGAGCCTTCTTGGGCCCCTCCCCGGCTCCTTGGTATCAGCTGAGTAATCTCCCCAAGCATCGACACACAGCTGCAAGAGATGAAAACTGTATGTTGATAGATGAAACTTTGGGTAAGATTACATGGTTTTGAATATCTTGATGACATATTTGTCTGAAAAGTCTTTCAGAGGATGGCCTAATATAAATGCGCGGAAATGTTTCTAATGACTAGCATTTGTCTACAGACTTCGTTGGAGAAATTAGCATTCATGTCTCTCGGGATGTCATTTGCATTTGTATGCAGGGACCAACTTTTGAATAATCATTTCTTCCAGCTCAGAAGAGTTAACTGTTTACTCTGAACGCAGGCTGGTTTCCTTCTTGGGCTATCTGGCTAGGTCTGCAGGGTCCAGAAAGAGGTAATGGTGTTCTAGGCCTCCATCTCACTGCTGCCATACTCTGGAAACTTCTAAGTAGACCTGACAATACCATTTGCCTAGCACATATTTCCTGGGCTCCAGCTGGGCTCTGGCCACACCCTCCTAGCTGTTGGAATCTACCCCCTGTGTCCTCAAGAACTTCAGCTCTTTCTACAAACCCCAGGCCCACAAGGTGAAGTCTGAGACCTATCTGGTCACAAGCTTACGTAGAATGCTGCCGAGGATGACAGAGAGTCCGTTGAAAACCCATGGAAAGCAGTGAGTGTGTGAGGGCAGCACAGGTCCCCTTCCCTGATTCTAGTTTCTTAGTGGTCCTTTGGCTGAAGTCCAGGGCATTTTCCTGGCTCAATTTTGCATTAAATAGAGTGAAAAGGAAAGGTCTGGAGAAAACCAAGGAGAGCTCAGTTCTAAGACAAGCACTTCTCTGCTCCGTGATGTCCAGGCAGAAAATTAACCTCTCCTGGCATCAGTTTTGTCATCTGTAATTCAGAGCAGTAATTCCACCAATTACCCAGAATTAAGGAGACCAGAGTCGATCATGCATGTAAAATCCCAGGACTTGGCTCATAGTAGACACTCAATAAATAGGACTTGTCCTGCCCGGTCTCCCCGGCACCCCCTGGTATGCCATCAGCAACAGCACTTGGGCTCCCAATGACAGCTTTTGCAAATGGAAAAATATGATGTCCTGGCTTCAGGATGAAGATTCATTTGAGAGACTTTCAGTGCAGACATTTTATTTTGGAGTAGCTAGACGGCCGCAGGATTCGTTCTCTCTGTGAGCTCTGGGTCTCCAGTAAAATTCTCCCAAAATTCTCTGAGGCCTTGCCGCGTGTCAGAAGCAAACCCCAGACAGATCTTCCACCTGAGGGGCTGACTCTGGAGGCCGGAGGTCCCAGGTCAGTTGAGGCCCACAGTGTGGCTCTGTCCTGGGACCCAGCACCCTGCACAGAAGCAAGCATATCCCTGAATACCTGATTAGTGAATTGGTGTTTGAGCTTAGGAAAATGGTGAGCCCCACGCTGCCTCCCCCTAGGACGTGGGGCAGGAGCACCAAAGATCTGTGTTCCAAGATACAAGCATCTTTAATGAGAAGACAAGACCAGCAGAAACTATCATGACATTTGTAGGGCCTTCACTCCAGGCCAGACTTTGTGCTGAGTGCCCCATGAGGCTGTCAGAGTCTGACATTCCCTGGGACCACAGCTGTCAGTTCTCACCTCCCATCCTGGCAGGGACTTGGATATGGAACAGAAGGGATGGCTTGGACCCCCTAGGGCTGTCATTCAAGGACACCCACATCCAACACTGCCATTTGCTGGTTCTTTCACTTGGCATGCCCCTTCTCTGGTTTTGAAGTATGAGGACCTCATTTCAGGTATGGCCCTCACTTAGAAATATCCGCCAAGCCCTAGGTTTGGGCTTTGCTCCCAAAAGATGAGAACCCTACACGCAATTAAAGATTTTATTTATTTATTTGATATTCATTTGACAGAGAGAGATCACAAGTAGGCAGAGAGGCAGACACAGAGAGAGGGGGAAGCAGGCTTCCTGCTGAGCAGAGAGCCTGATGCGGGGCTCGATCCCAGGACCCTGAGATCATGACCTGAGCCGAAGGCAGCGGCTTAACCCACTGAGCCACCCAGGCGCCCCTGATCTCTTTTTTCCTCTATCTCTCTGTCTCTCTGTCTTTCTGTCTCTCGTGCTCTCTCTCAGGACGGTGCTGACAAGGAGGGAGGGAGGATTGAAACCTGATTTGTCAAAATCACTTGACTTGTTTCCATCTTTCTCTCAGGCCCCATGCGAACACCCCGTGAAGCTCCCTGCCGCCATGGTAATACCTCAAGTGATGCTATCTGGTGGCCCACATCTCATGCCAGAGACAACGCCTGCTCCCAGAGAATCCCAAGCCATGTCCCACCCTTTTAATGTCTGTGAAAGCAAGCTGGGAGAGGCAAGGCTGATCTTCCTTGAAGCCTGGGTGTTGTGTTTTATGCTTGCTTTCTTTTCTTCCTTTTTTTTTTTTTTTCTAACACTACACCTTGAGAATATTTTTATGTGCCTCTTGCCAAACATGAAACTTGGTGCCGGGATTGTTAATGATCTTCTGAAAAGCAGAGCCTCAAGTGGCACCAGAATATGCTGGACCACTCCCAGCGACACATTTCCCAAGCCGCCAGAAATGACTCCTTGTCCTCCGGGTAGGAACAGCTCCGGAGAATGGCACAGAATCTTCTAGTATCGCTCATTCTTATCTTGAAAGAAACAAATCCACCTATGGATGTGGTGACCGTAGCCTCTGTTTCGACGGAGTTGACTGGTCAGGTGAGCAAATGCATCATTAAACAGATGTGCCCATAAGATCTTCATATGTAATTGATATGTATAAACGCTCTCCCTTCCCTTTTGTTACCAGCCATTTGTTTTAAGTACCTACTGGCTGTCTGCAAACCAGGCAGTTTCTTACTGCAAACCCATCTGGAATTTAGACGACTTTAAAGAGAGTTGTAGACACCACCTCCCCCCTTAAGATACCCAAGTATCTTAAGGAAATTCATATTCTTAAAATTTAGGTCATATAATTTATTGGTGAAAAGGATACAATGATAAAACCAGCACTAAGCGTTCATCACCAAAGTGTAACTCTCTGGAGGAAATTTAAGAGGAAATACAACTGAGGGCCAGCCTGCCTGCCTGCCTTCCTTCCTTCCTTTCGTCCTTCCTTCCTTTCACAGGCACCGTACCCAGTGTGGAGTCCCATGCGGGGCCTGAACTCACAGCCCTGAGATCAAGGCCTGAGCCAAGATCAAGAGCCAGATACTTAACCAGCTGACCCACCCAGGTGCCCGTAACTGTGAGGGTATTTCTAATCCTCTGTTGTGAAATTCAGAGCATGGGCAGGATTGTGAAGACAGGTGGGCAATGAGGCACTGTGTATAAAGGCAGAGCTCACCATGGCAAAGGGGCTTTGTCCCACGTGTGAGCCCCAGCTTCAAGTGCTCCATGGAAACTTCTAGAACATTCCCTGATGGAAATAATTTTAATAATGTAAAGGACTGGGGGTGTGTTAGGAGCTTCTTTTCCCTCATTCAGTTTTGTGCTGGGTGTCTTTGATGTGCCCCACCTCCCCTCCCCGGATCCATTCTCCACTTTTCTCTGTGTGGCTCGGTGCTCCAGGAGACAGAGCTACAAAGATGCATGAATGGACTCCCTAGGCTTCTGCTTGGGTCAGGTCTCTGAGTAGCACTGGAGGCAGCTGAGAGGGAGGGAGAGAACCATCTGTTGCCTCCCTGTGCCATCACTGTGAGCTAGTTGTGTCCCTTGACTGAAGGTTACAGCTAGACTCAGTTTGCACTGTCCACACAACCAGCTCACTCTCTCTCTTTTTCATCTCACTTTCTGAGTTTGGATCCACTCCCTCTCCTTATGCCTTCCAGCAGCAAGAGGTGGTATTCTCACCAGGGAAGTAGCCCCAGGAAGCTATAATTTCCCATTAGGACTTCTAAGCCCTGTACCCCTGTGCTCTGTAAACATTCTTTCTATTAAACCTCCTTTTGCCTTAGCCATGTCAGCTCCTTCCTGTTGAGACCCAAGGGATACGAGTTTGTGGACCAAGTGAAATCACAGGAAGGTGCTTCCCCTTTGGTGCCGTAAGATCTACAGGGACTAGAGCCTTCCTTCTTGGTCACTTTTTACTTGACCCAGTCAAGGCTCATACAGAAGAATGTGATTGACCTTTAGCCTTTCCTGGGAGAGACTAAGCTGGGGAGATAAGCACTTCCTCAGGCCTTGCCCCCTCCCCCAGCCACTCACCCACTGAAGACCCCTGAGTCGGAGCCCAGCTGTGCAAAAAGGCAGAGCATTGGACCAAGAGTCCAACACTGGACCACAACTCTTTTCTTACCCTGTGACTTTGGGTCACATATGTGCTTCCTCCTTGGGGTCATCTGTCAGTTAAGATGACAGCCTGAGCCTAGTTCCTCATCAGGCCCTTGAGGGATTAGAAAGATATATGAAGACAATTTAAAATTCACCTTGCAGGGCCACCTAGGTGGCTCAGTCAGTTAAGCGTCCAACTCTTGATTTCAGCTCAGGTCGTGATCTCAGGGTTGTGAGATCGAGCCCCACATCAGGCTCCATGCTAGGTATGGAGCCTGCATAAGATCTTCCCTCTCCCTCTGCTTCTCCCCGTCACTTGTGCTCTTTCTCTCCAAAAAAAAAAGTCACCTTGCAGTAAGCTAGTGCGTGCGCTCACTAGGAGTTTTTGGGTCTGAAATGGAGGCTTATGCATAGTTTTTTATTTCTCTGCAGAATCTACCCCAGTGCCAGGCACATGAGAATTTACAAAACCATGGCTGACCTGCAGCTACTATTTCCCTTGTGATTTTTGAAGGAAAACAAAAGCCAGTGTTCTAAGGCTTCTAAGAGGCAGGCAAAAGGTGCCCGCTCACATTTACACTGAAACTTAATGGCAGACTTACTGCGCCAAATTGTGGAGTTATGTAACAGTCGTGCAAACTCAGGTCATACTTAAGTGGATAGTCCTAAAATAAATGAATCTAAGGGGGAAGTGTCAAATACTGGAAGTTGACTGTCTTAACTACTTTGTCCTTGACTGTGTACTGTAGAAGTTAGTAAACCTTAAAAAAAAAATCATTTTCCTAAATCCTTTTGCAGCTAGGCAGCTAGGAATGGCCATGTGACTCAGTTCTCACTAGTAAGACATAAATATTTCTTTTTTTTTTTAAGATTTTCTTTTTTTTTTTAAAGATTTTATTTATTTATTTGACAGACAGAGATCACAAGTAGGCAGAGAGGCAGGAAGAGAGAGAAAGAGGGGGAAGCAGGCTCCCTGCTGAGCAGAGAGCCCGATGTGGGGCTCGATCCCAGGACCCTGAGATCACGACTTGAGCTGAAGGCAGAGGCCTGACCCACTGAGCTACCCAGTGTCCCAAGACATAAATATTTCAATGGTACCATCAATTTTTCATTTTCCACCCATCTTGGAATGCAGACATGATGGCTGAAACTTCAGCAGCTACCCTGGGAAGATGAAGTAGCCAAAACAAGGAAAACACATGAGAATTGCAGAGATGTTGACCTTGATATTAGGCCACAAAACTAATTTAAGCAAACAACTGCCTCCAGAACCCTGTGTGGTTTGGGGGTGGAAGGGAGGGGAATGTTAACCCTTCTTTGTTAAAGCCATAGTTAATGGGTTATTCTGTCGCTGTAGCAAATGACACAGTGAATAGTGTAAAAAAAATAACCTGCTCTTCTCTAAAACCTCATTGGCTTTGTAAGTTGAAATCTGTGTACTGTAAGACTTTTTTTTTAAATATTTTATTTATTTATTTGTCAGAGAGAGCACCGGAGCGAGCACAGGCAGACAGAATGGCAGGCAGAGGCAGAGGAAGAAGCAGGCTCCCTGCTGAGCAAGGATCCTGATGTGGGACTCGATCCCAGGACGCTGGGATCATGACCTGAGCTGAAGGCAGCCTCTTAACCAACTGAGCCACCCAGGCGTCCCTGTAAGACTTTCTTTTTTTTTAAGTGAGAAAGCTCCATTGGGATTAATCTGAACCGGATTCACCCCGGCCCTGCCTGATGCCTATACCCCTCCCAGCTTCCTCTCAGCAACTCCTGGAGCTCCTAGAGAACTGATGCCATGTTGGTATTTATATTTTTAGATATCAACATACATTTTTCACCTAACAGGCCTTCAATTAAAGACTGAGGCCTAAAGAGAGAAAATAGCTTTAGAAGTTCCAAAGAGAACATTACCAATAACTGCCATTTACTGAGAAGCCTGCCATATGCAAAGCACTTTCTAATCACTATATCAGACACATCACATCTTTATGAAGCAAGCATTTTTTTAATCCCCAAGCTAGTGGTGAAAACCCTGAAGCTCAGAGAGTTTTCATAATTCAGCCAAGATCCCGAGGCTTATGAAAGACATGAAAATGTGGACCCATCCCCCAGCTCCACTACGGATGTCTTCCCTGTGAGAAGAATCCAGACTATCACCCCTAGGACTTTGTTTTTCTTACTGTAGCACCTGAAGGTGCCAGTCAACCCAGCCAGGAGCCCACCTGCGTGTAAAGGAACTGCATGAAACCTTCAAAGTGCCTATTGCTCGACCCTGGGAGGGTTCAGAGGGTGATGGTTTGGGACCATTGAGAAAGTGGACCATTTGCACTCTCTAATTTGCATGCTAGATATCTACTGAAAGTTGCTATGGTGATCCGTTTGACCAGAAGTTTCCGCTGAATCATCCCAACACGTATATAAAAACATAAATGTGGTTAGGGGATTCAGAGCCCGCCAGCCAGGAGAGATGTCTCCATTTGTCGCTTGTGACTCACCCGTGGTCATGCGTAGGCCCAGCTGTAAACCTCTGTGGGCAGGTGTCACTCCCTGGAGAGGTTTTGCACAGCAAGACACATTGAAATTGCCTCTGGGGAACCTGGAGATGGGAGGAGATATACAAACCACCCCCAGCCATGCCCTGCTCCCCTGGGTGGTGCCAGAGCTGGGGGTCTTTCCAGGCAGTGTCTCTGTTTGCAGAACCCTAAGAAGAGGCTGTGACGGGAACCCAGGTGCAGAGCCTGGGAAGCACACATGGGATTCGGAGGCAGGTAGCAGAGAAAGCCGCTAGCTTAGAACAGTGTGCAGTGTCGCTGCAGGTGACTACCTGGGGCAGGGATCCACTTTAGGAGCTGCCCTGGAGGCCTGGGGACAGGACCCCGTGGTGAGAGTGTGGATAGACTCGGGTTGAGATCCCTCCGTGGTCGCTGCAGTTCCTTGGCGAGTTTCTCGACACTGATGCTGATTTCTCTGTGTCTAGAGAAGTATGAAAAAGGATAGCTCGTGTGACTTCGAAGAAAGACTATGCAGCATGGGGTCTCACACAGGGTCAGTATAGGGTATCTCCGGAGGGCATTTGTGTTCTCTCCTTGGGCGTCACCAAAGACATGCAGCTAAATAAGACAGTTGTTCTGTGAATCAAGGACAGGAGCTTATGGACAAATAGTTAATTTAAAAAAAAATTGATAAAGATTTAAACATAGTCCTCAAAAAAAAAGCCCTCTATTTTTTTTCTTTTGAACTAGGCAGTATTTAACATTTGACCTTCATCTGAAACATGTATTTTCAACTACATAGACATGCATATGGGTATCTTTATAAATAAAGATAGGTACACACATAAACAATTGCCTGATTAATTCCCTTTTGCTCCTTGGAGACATTTGAGGGATGCCACTGAAAGGGGGGCAGGGTCGATTGTATGTCAAGGGGAAAACCAGCACAGGCTGCTAGAGTGTTGTTCAGGAGAGAGACTGTCCTTAGAATGGACGTCGATTTTTAAAAACTGTATAAAGCAGGACGCCTGGGTGGCTCAGTTGCTTAAGTGGCTGCTTTCGGCTCAGGTCATGATCCCAGTGTCCTGGGATCGAGTCCCGCATCAGGATCCTTGCTCAGCAGGGAGCCTGCTTCTCCCTCTGCCTCTGCCTGCCACTCTGTCTGCCTGTGCTCACTCTCTCTGACAAATAAATAAATAAAATCTTTAAAAAAATAGCTTTACTTTATTAAAAAATTAAAAAAAATAAAAACTGTATAACCCATTAACAACAGTGTCAAACAACAGATACAACTTTTCTAGAAAATACTTATTCTATCATGGGGAAGCTGGGTGGCTCAGTCAGCTGAGAGTCTGACTCTTGGTTGTGGCTCAGGTCATGATCTCTGGGTCCTGATATCCAACCTTCAGTCAGGTTCCACGCTAGGTGTGAAGCCTGCTTAAGATTCTCTCTTTCTTGCTTTCCCCCTGCCCTGCCCCTTCTCTGCCCACCCCCAGTCTTGTATTCTCTCTCTCTCTGAGAAATAAGTAAGTAAAATATTAAAAAAAATACTTTGTCATATCAGAGTCCTAAAATATTTACACCTTTTATTCTATGTATAAGCTGGTATTCACCAGAGAAACAGAACTGGCACAATATATATGCATATTACATATCATATCCTATATATTTCCACTCTATATATCCTATATATACCCTATTAGGCAATGTTGCCTGTATATGAAGCACATATATATCGACACACACATATATGTTTAGTGATAATACTGATATGGATATCAGTATATATACGTAAGTGTGTGTCAGATGTATGTATCTCTGAAAGAGGATTCACTCTAAGGAATTGGTCATATGATTACAGAGGTTAGGAAGTCTCTCAGTCTGGTCTCTGTAAGCTGGAGATGCAGGAAAACTGGTGACATAATTCAGTCTGGTCCAAAGGCCCAAGAACCCAGGCTGCTGGTTGTGTAAATCCCAGTCTGAGGGCAGAAGATGAGATGGGATGTCCCAGCTCACACAGTAAGACAGAAAAAAAAGGGCGGGGGATGAATTCCTCCTTCCTCTGCCTTTTGCTCTATTCAGACCTTTCATGAGTTGGATGATGCCCACCCAGACTGGGGAGGACCATCCACTGCTGTCCTGAATTCACAGATTCAAATGCTAATCTCATCTGGAAACATCCTCAGGGCACACCCAGAAATGATGTTTAGTCCTGGTACTCCATAGCCCATTGAGTTTGACACATAAAATTAACCACTACAGGTTAGTGACTCTAATTTTTTTATATTTATCTTAGGTAAGTTATCAGATATTCAGCAATTATGTACAAGGATAGAGATCAAAAGGTATGGACATGACTGAAAAATGGGAAAGGGTTGTAATGTCCCAAATAAGCAAAATAATCAATTTTTTTTAATAATCACAGGATTAAATTGTTATGTGGCCGACAAAGCTGTGCTCAGTGGCCTAGGAAAAAAGGGGCAGTAGATTATGAGCTGGAAAGTTAGATACAAAATGTAGATTCAATCTGATCCCAATTCTTTTAAAAATATTCTTTAGTATTATATTTGTGTATCTGTGTATGCATTTTCATATATTCATTACAAAAAATAACTTTAATACTATTGACAACCACTGTTACTAAGCACTTGTCTTCATTTTCTTCTCTCTCATTTATATTCTCCAAAACTTCTATAATGAGCATAACCTACTGTCATAAGCAGTAAATATGATATACAAAAATATGAAAGAAGTCAAACTTTGGAATCCTGGTCATTTTTCTTTAGCATAATCTTTCTTTAAAAATTCAGTGGCTTCAGCTTCCAAAAGGTTAGGGTCTGGTGAGAGTGGTGCCATGAGGATCAAGGAAAAGTGCCTTGGTGTGTGGCCTCTGACCCCAAGGACAG
>ML095072.1:0-12599 GCA_003697995.1 Taxidea taxus jeffersonii
CATCTTTCAAACACCCACTGAGAAAAGTAGATAGAATAGACTCAATGAACCTTCAAAGCAGGGGACACCCACAGGCTCAGCTCAGAGCCCTACACACTTTACTCTTCAAGTCTTGTTTCTTGAGTGGTTACTGCTTTCCAACACCATTCTGGATAGAACAAAGCAGTCCTCATCACTGTTTTAATGTATCTCACATTTCAGTGGGGCAGAGAGGCAATTCACCAATAGCTGTGATGAGACCCATGCAGGAAATTACAGTGGTAGAGAGGATGGGCAGTGCAGAACATAAAAAAGAGGCACCTCCTTTGGATGGTGGGTGTGGAATTCTGAGGAAGATATATTTGAACTGAGGTCAGAAGGACAAGGAAGAACAAGCACATTGCTGGTGGAAGGCACTGCAGGGAAGGGGACAGTGCCGAGGCTTGAGAATGGAAAAGTTGGCAAAATCTAGGGCATGGGGCATGGTTGAATGAGTGAGCAGAGAAAGCAGGAGAAGAGGGGTATGAGATGAGGCTGGAACTCTGACAGACCACAGCTGGACTCCCAACCTGCTCCATAGCCCTAGGAAGCTTCTCAAAGCTGCCCAGGGCTGTGGGACAGAACACCGCCCCCAGGGTGAGGTTCCTCCCCATAACAATTGCCCATGTGTTCAGGGGTGCCCCAGGGACATCCTTTCCTCTTTTACCCTTAAACCCATCCTTGCTGGGATTAAAAATTTTATGACCACCTGATCATGAAAAAGAAAACAATTTCCAGACAGACCCTTTAAAACCCACTCAGCTGACTCATTCTCTCTCATTGTGGATATGAACACTTTTCAATGGCTATATACACCCCAAACACTGCAATTTGGTTTAAATCAGAGAGTCTTGGTCAAAAACATGTTTGGAGTAGATGCTATGTTTAATTATATCTGAAGAGATAAGATGCTACCAAATTTAGAGATCACTTATATGACATTATCTTCTGAGCTCAGCTTTCACCCACAGACATATCTACCCTCTCTTAACTCCACATTACATGTGGCAGGCTTCATGAGAGCAAACTCATTTACTCCCACAAGATCATGGCCCCTGCTTCACCCCCAAGGACTTGGTAACCTTATCCAGGGCATGTGTTGACGAAGACTTGAGTCTTCGTCAGGCCAGAGTCTCCAGGGTCCATGTCCTCATCCACCGCACAGCTGACACCCCCAGTGACCACCAGCCCAGCTCTTCTCTGGAGCTTCAAACCCCATTCCCCACTGATGCTGGCCATATCCACCAGGATGTCTCACAGATGTTCCAAGTCTAACTCTTTAAATGGAAAATCTCCATTTTTTTTCTCTTATATGTGCTCCTTCTGTGTTCTTTCCTGGCAGATGTTAACTTACCCTCAGAGGAATCCTAACTTAACTGCATTTCTCTTTAAGGTTGCCCAGCTGCCTGTGGTGAACACCCAGCTGCATCCCACTTACACTCAGGCTCCCTGTAGTGTCTTGCTCCTTGTCTGTGTGTACACTCCCCCTGGCTGGCTAAGTGTCCCTTCACAAAAAGTCTAACCCCATTTCAACCTATTTCTTCCTCAAACCAGTTTTCCTCCTCCATGCAGAGTATTTCCTCCTGTGCCTCAGTGATGAGTCACAGAGATGGACCCCATCAGATCTGCTGCTCTTGAGCAACAAATACAGCTGTCTAGGAAGAAAAAATGGAAAGGACCCTGGGGTCACAGTGGGGCTCAATCCTAGCTCTGCCCCTGACAAGCTCTGGGTCCCTGGGTGAAGTACATGATCTTACTGAGTCTCTCCTTCCCCCTCTGCTAAAGAGCATTTCATGGGTTTTTAGTAAAATGAGCAAAATGCCCAGTCCAGTTGTTCATTAAGTGGAAATACTGATATACTCTTACCCTATCTACAGTGAACCCAAATATTTAAATTCTTCCCTCCCTTTCTCCTCTGGCTCTCTCTTTCAGTAAATTCAGTATTTGTTATGTATAAGATACTGTGTTACGTACTTTTTAAGCTTCTCAATAGAACTATCTGAAAAGGGTACTCATATCATTTTTACCAATGTTTTGTGTCTTTGGCCTTATTTGGCATCAGTTCTAACAAAGGTACCAAGGCTATTTCTGTGTCATTAATTAATTGGCTGAACATAGATTAGGAGCATTGAGTAGAAGTAGAGTTAATGCCTAGAGGACATTCTGTAGACACCATGTGGGACTGCCATGTCCCAGCCCAGACTGGGGGAGAGAGAAAATTCAAAGACCTTTCCTAAAAGACAAGGTAAAATTACAGAAGCATAGCAGTCTGCAGCTACTTAACAAAGACACACAGCCCTGCACACCCCAGAGCACAGTGAGCCACAGAGAGGGGAGGGAAGCTAACACTGATTTGGTATTTACTGCATGCATGGCGATATACTAGCCACATCAGTGCCTCTTTTCATTTACCCTACAAAATAAAATTATAGGGACCAATAGCAGCAACCACTTTATGAGATTCATAATCCTTTTCAGGTAAGTAGTCTTTGACAAACAGGAAAACAAAGACTGAAAGAGATTTGGTAACTTGGGCAAGATTACACAGCTAATAAGGCAAGAACAACATTTTAAATTCAGCTCATCGCTGAGTACATAGTAGACCTCTGAGATGTACTTGAGTGTTTGATCTGACATTGTCTGAAAAATGCTTTAATTCAGAGAGAAAATACACACCTCTGCTGGCATGAAGCACCGTATGCTTGGTCACCTCAGACACAATGAGAATGAGATGCCACAAAGGAGACTCCATCATGTATGCTAGCCCTTCCGCTGGCTTCTGTGGCAGAAATAGTAGGAAAGAAGTAAAGAAATGAGAATTTAGAATAGTTTCTAGAGTGGTCTCACTCCTATAAATGCATTTGACAGTGTGACTGAGCATCCACTCTCCTCAACCTCCTATTTTTTGAAAAGCAGACTGCCAGGACAAACAAGCTGGACAGAGTCCTGGAGGGCCATCATAACCCCTGTCACTGAACGCATCTGAGCAGAATCAGTGTGGTAAAGGAGGCCACAACCATAGGGAAGTCCAGGCTGAATGACCTCTGGGCAGCATCTGATGTTGAAAGTCGTGATACATGAGTGAAGCGTGTAGGTGAGTCTTTGCCATGTCTGTGGTACATCACCCAACTGCTCACTCCAAAAACCTAGACATCATTCTTGATTTTATTGTTTCCCTTACTTTCCTTATAAAACTGCTTACTTAGCAAGACTGTGGGCTGTATGTGCAAAGCATGGCCTGAGTCCAACCATTTCTCACAATCCCGAATGCAACTACTGCCTCTCACCCACCAAAGACAACCTTCCTGTTGCACACCCCTCCTCCATGAGGTGTTCTTTACCCAGTGGCCAGAGTCAGCTTTCTATAAGTTCAACCAGATTATATCTTCCCTAGTCCAATAGTCTGATCAATAATTACCTTACCTCTCCCTTTGAATAAAACTTGAATGTTTTAGCAAACTCCAACCTGCTCTGTCCCTCCTAAGTGCTATGACTCAGTCTTTACTACTGTCCTTCACTTGTGCCTGCCTCACAATCCTTGGATCACTTCTGGCTGGCCCAGCTCCTCTCTGCAGACACAAACTTCCTAACTCAAATGCCACCCTGACATTCTCCCTGACCACTAGCTCCACACAGCCCCTCTCCATGTATCTGCTTCATGGATGCATGAAGTTTTATTTGCTTCATAGAACTTGCAGCAACCTTCTTTACTTGTTTATTACTCCTATTCTCCACCAGCCAGCTCCTGAAAGACAGAAATGACATTTGTCTACTCCACATGTATTTCCCAGGCCTGGCACACAAAGTAGGGGTTTAATAATCACTGAATGCATGAGTGAACATGGTGATTTGGGCCTTTGTCCCTTTAATAAGAAAAAAGCATAGAGACAGAGACACCAGGGCCTGCTGGACAGCAAGCTGGAGAATCCCTTGCATTGTTACATATATGTAGGATGTCATGCATTTCTGTCCCTCTGGAACATCCCTCCCAGTATTCCCTGCCTTCTCATGGCCCCCACTGAGGGCCTGGAGAGTGCCTGTTCATGTTTTAAGATCAGCATCCTCCTGACAGCCTCAGCACTGCCTCTGTACTCACTGGAGCTTGGACTCATATAACCCAAAACCTACATCAATGGAATGACCCATCCACTTCCCTGTGTGTCTGCTTCATCGAACTTCCTCAGGAGACTCCACAGAAGCATGCTTCCCAACATAGATACAGACCTGACACACAGCAGGCACTCAGTGCTGTGTTAAGTCCCTAAATCTAGCCATCAACTATTAATGTGGTGAACAGGCAGGTCTAGATGAGGGATTGTTTTCCTGCCTCCACTTTCTTGTGGATCCTGCTGCCTCCCTGACCTGGGAATGTTGGATTGCCTCAACTTTGTTCTCAGCCCCTTTATCCCACCTCACCCTCACTCTCTGGCTCAGTCCTACTCCTAACTCCAGACCAAGATACTCAACCCTCTAGTCAATGTTCTCCCCATCTGGCTGACAGGTATTCCAAATCTTTGTCTCTGGGGCTGGACTCCTGATCCCCTCCAACCATCACCTGCTTCTATCACAGGTGTCCTCAAAGCTGTTCTTGGCTTACTCTTGGCTCTAACATTCTGTTGAAAATCCTTTGGCTCTTGGGGGATCTCCGTACCTACACCACCATTGACTGATCTGGCCACCCTCAGCTCTTGCCTCACTACTGCAGAGGCCTCTTAACCCACTTTTCTGCTTGTCCCACTGGCCCATCACTCATTCCAACATGGGAGACAAGAAGATCTTTTTCAGAAATTAGGTCAGATTATATCAATTCTTCTGTTCAAATCTTCCCATCTCATCCAAAGAAATTCTAAATTAGTGGCCACAAACTACTTCCAGACCATCTGGCCCTGGCTCAGCATCCACTTTCCCTTCCTCCCAAGCTCTGAACCCATTTTTCCTATTCCTTGAGTTTGCCAAGCCTTCCCCTCCCTCAGGGCTTTGCACTTGCTGTTGCTCTGCCTGGCCTCCCTCCCATGACAACTCCCTTATCTGATGCAGGCTCTGGCCAATATCCCATCATCAAAAGAGCTTCTCTGAGCCTTACTTCTATAATAAAAACCCTCCAGTCACTCTCCACTCCCTTACTCCCATCTGTTCTTCTTGGTAACACTTGCTGACATGGCATATTACACAGGTGGGCATTTATTGTCTTTCTCCATGAGAACGGGGTGGGGGGATGTATGGCTGGGTGGTGGTTATTTGGAGATGACTTCCTGGAGCTGAAACTCAGTGACAGGCTGTAAGGAGCTGGCAGAAAGCAATGTGCAGACCAGGAGTGGTGTGTGTGCAGTGGGCCTGAGAAAGTGAGGAGCAGGAGTGAGTTGACAGGGGTTCTGCTGGGCATGGGTGAGTCTTGGAACACTTGTGTCTCAGGCAGAGTCCTTCACAGGAATATGCCATAGAGGGACACACTAATTAAACCTTCCTCCATCTTTGACCTCACAATCTCTGGCCTATGTGTAACCCTATCAAAAGGCTATTGTCACCATGGCTTCCAACTAAAACACTAATGTGTTGGGGAAACTTTGATACTCAGCTCCTGTATAACATCCATGCAGGCTCATATAGCCCTCCTACACTGAGCACTCATTAGTGCTCCTCACCCCCAGTTAGTTCCCTTTCCTTTTCTTTTTTCTGGAGGAAAAAGAGCATGACTAATAGATTATATCATTTTAATCTTCCTGCAGGTGAGCCTACATTATGGACCACAATACATACCAAATATACATGTTTTAAACTTTGTTGACTCTGTAAGTCTGAAGCTACAAGAGACCATGAACCCATGAGTTAGTCACGTCTATAAAACTTACCCCAGGGACTATGTCCCATCAGAGTAATCTGACCCTGTGGGCTCATGGGGAAAAGCCATTTGACATGCCTATTGTGAACCCTCTCTAGTGTTTCATGTAAATGTGCTTTAGCTATGTTTTGATAAGCCTGCATCTTAACTGATGCTGAGCTGAATCAGAAGCAGATCAGAGAGACTGTGAAGTCATTTCCAAGGACTCAGCTAAACTGGGTTCATCCTGTAAATGTTATTCTTTTTTAAAATGGTAAAAACACCAGCTTGAGCTATCAAAAAACAAGCAAATAAAGGCACTGATAGATAGACTAACTATGGAGAAAAGTCTCAGAGGAATCAGCGAAGGTTGAAGGTTGGGTGTTTATGTTGGGGTGTGGGTGATTGTTAGTCTTCTGTTTTAATAAAAGTGATGGAAAATAGTGAGACTTCCAGCCGACTCCCAGTCCTTCATTTCATTCAGTTAAGCTTTGGGGAACTCCACACTCATAGCCTTGGATGTAATGCAGAGCCACGGGCCCAATATTTCTGTTCAGTCCTGGGAGGAGGCACTCCAGGAATGTTCCAGGATTAGTACTTGGGCTTAACCATTAGAGATTGCTGCTATTTAACCATTTTGACCTATCTGGTCTGCAACTTTATTTGGCTCAACCTAACATTTAAGGCTGGAGGTAAAACTAGAGTGAAGTAGTAACAACTAAAGTTTGAGCATGACCATTTCTTCATTATTACATAGTGATTTGCTTGAAACCAAATCACACATAATTTTGTAAAAATATTAAAACTTATTCTAGGGGCACCTGGGTGACTCAGTTGGTTAGGCCTCTGCCTTTAGCTCAGGTAATGATCCAGGGGTTCCGAGATCAAGCCCCACGTTGGGCTCCCTGTTTAGCTGGGAGCCTGCTTCTCCCTCTCTCCCCTTCTCATGCTCTATCTCTCTCTCTCAAATAAATAAATAAAATCTTAGAAAAAACTTATTCTAATAAGTGTGCAGTATTTATTATCTCAGAGGATTCCAGTTAATGCTGTATATTAACACCAAGTGTGTCCATTTAGTCCTAGACCTCTTTGGGGATAAAGCTTGTATGCTAATTTTATACATTGGCTTATTGCCAGGACCATGCTATCCATGAGAGAGTTGGTGCTTAATCAATATTTTTTAATAAATTAAAAATTGAATAAATAAAGAATGAACACTATGTTTCTTCTTAAGAAATTATGTAATGTTTAGAATCAATATCTTAACCATACCATTAACTAGAATTTTGAGAGTCAGGCCAATTTCTTGATCTTGCTGAGCCTCATATCTCTCAACTCTCATGGGATTTCCTTGATCCCATGACCCCAAGATTATGACCTGATGATCATTTCACCCGATGCAGCAGTTTGGAGCATGTTGGGGAAGCACTTTCAAAACTTCTGAAGTCTGGCACCCTTCTGCAGCCTCTACTTGACCCATGGGAAACTCTGACATTCCTCCATCCCAAACAGAGAGAACACACCTCACAGCTGTAGCCTACTCCCCAGGCCCACTGCCTTGGAAACAGGCACCAGCTTCTGTCCCCACATTTGAAGCCCTCACATTTCTAGGGAATATACCTCAGGAGTGGCTACTAATTTAAGAAACTGAATTAATCTGGGGGGAACCTAGCTTTGCTTGAGCTTTATGGGATATCCCTTCTGTGATGATTACCACATACAACAGAGAGAGGAGCAGGAGGCAGGAGACTTGTGGTGGGCAAAGACTCATTCTGAGTTTTGGTTTCCCCTTCTGTGAAATAGATGTGGTAATATGTGGTAATATAATATCATCCTTTTGTGGTTGGCATCAAGATGTGGGATAAGTATGTCAAGCTTGGGTGCTCATGCTGCCCCAGTAATTCAGTGAAAGAGGATTATACTAACACAGGGCAATAAAAATTCATGATCTATTCATATAGTATAAAATGGCAAAGCAACTAATTAGATGGCTCTCTCTCCATATAGAGTGAGTGCTTATGAGGGCTGGATTTTTATTTACATCATTCACAGTATCCAGTGTGATACCCTTGAGATGTTGGGTAGATGGAGGGAGAGAGGGGTGACCTTTTAGAGAATATCCTTGTGTATCCCTTAGGTTATTTCAGTGTCCCTCCCGCCCATAGCACAGACTGTATATACCATGAATTTAGTCTATATGGCAAAGAAGGGGGAGAAACACATGATATAATGTGGAAAACAAGGTATTTTAATATAAAATGCTTTAAATTAGCACTTTAAAATCTGGTCTTGCAAGAATACAGACATTGCAAATATCCTGACTCTGATGTAGACTCTTCCAGGTGGAAGGGAGCTTGTCACCAGCACCAAGATGCAAGTGCTTTATAGTTGCCTTTCTGCTGATATTGTACATTGCAGGAAAAACTGGTATAATCTTTCTGGAAGTCAATTCAAAAACATGCATAAAAACCTTATGAATTCTTCTCACCTTTAAAAACAGTAATTCCACCTCCAGGAAATTATACTTAGGAATAAATCAGAGATGTAGCCAAAGACTGATGTATGCAGATATCCCTGGGAACATCATTTATAATAGTGAGAATTTTTAAGTGACCTAAGCATCCAACACGAGGAATTATTAAATAAGCAATGATACAAATCATGCTTAATATATTTTCAGATAAGAAAAACTGGTATAATGCTGATTAAAAAAATAAAGCAGAGCATAAAATTGTTTTTTATAGAGTCATTCTATATGTGAAAAATACAACTTAAAAGTTTGAGGAAAAACTTTAAAAAGTCAAAATGCTACTAGTGGTTACCCAGGAGAGGTAAAATAATGGATATCTTTTACTGTTTTCTTTATACTTTGGGGGTTTTAGATATGTACTACATCCATTTCTTCTATAATAAAACATAAATTCTCCTAAAGAAAAATATATGAGCTTTAAGTAGTGAAATATTAGAGACCGAAAAGATTTTCTATAAAATAGAAGTACATTTTTAATATTCTTCTCCACGGGCTTTGAGCTGTTGATGTATCATCTAAAAAGGTTAAGGCCAAGTCTTAGAAAAGGCAAGAATAGCCTTTTAGTATATCTTGCAAAAGGATTATAATTATTAAGTAATTTTTTACTTAATAAGGTTCATATTGGTGTCACTCGTTTTAAGAAAACTTAAATGCTATAAATATGAAAGATGAATTAAATGTGATACTTTGTTTTTTTGTTGCATATATTTTGGCCAGTAAAGACCACCAGCACCTGTTACTTAGAATAATAGAATAATGTTAGAAAACATGGCAAATGTATCAGTATTTTTATCGTGACTTCTCTTGGTATAACCCAAATGTGTTGAATGTCCATGTGTGGATTGACCCTCTTGACCTCTTCTCCAAATTAAAGAAACACATTCTCATATTTTCATGTTAAGAAACATTGCAAACACTGTGCTTTATTTTTTTATTTGCCACAGGAAACTCTGGTGGACCTATATTCAGTACTCTTTATAATGGACACATGCCAAAACTTGCAGATTTTAAGAAAAGGGCAAGAGAATGCTCAAGGAGAGAACACATGGGAGAGGCATTTAAACATCAATAAATTTTCAATATTGATAAGTCATTTATTAGAAAAAAATACTGTCTCTAAAAGTCTACCCAGTGTTAGGCTCTGTGCTGGTCACTGGGGACATGGCCATGGAGCTGACCTCAGGGAACTTATATCTGCCACTGCATCACAACTATGGGGAGGGAGTGAGGTGCTTAGTGAGGCCAAGGAGAGAGGCCATGGCATCAGGGAAAGGGGCATTCTTGACAGACAGGAGAACAGACTTTGCCTCTGTGGTCCACCCAGGGTGTGGAGAGAACCCAGGAAGCCTGATTCTTCAGTCTCCTGTGTGTGACAGTCCTCCTGCCTTGCCTTCACTCCAACAAATTACAGGCATGTGGTGCCATAAAATTTAGAGCTTTTTAGTGGTTTGCTTGTATATCCTGAGTCATTTCTTGTCTTTACCCACTTCTGGTTTGGGAATCAGCTTTCTTGGCTTTTCTAAATTAGTTCACACTCATTTCTTGTTTTCCTGCTTTGAAATGGATTCCATAGATAGTCACAGAAAGAACACCAAGACTCCACTGCATGCCAACACTTGGTCCCCACAATTCCCAGAATTCTGGTGGCCAAGTGTCTACACTCCAGGCTAGAGACCAGAATATATTCTCTAGAGCATCTGATCAACCCAAGAGAAAATACAAAGATACTAACATCAGAGGATTCTCCAAGAAAATGTCCCAATATACATTTTACAATGAACTTCACAGATGAAGAACCTCATGTATGTTCCAAATCAGCCTCTCAATGCCTTGCTTTAAATATAGTCAGAAAAACCAAACATCATCAGATGCTTTAAGGAATGTGGTTCACATGGGAATTAAAGACCAAAACTAAGAAAGGCTTATTTTTTCAAAATGCCAAGGAACACTGAAAAATAAAATAAAATAAAATAAAATAATTTTAAAAGATTATTTTGTATGTGATTAGCCAGTTTTCCCAGCATCATTTGTTGAAGTGACAATTCTTTTTCCATTGTGTGTACTTGGGATTCATTCATGTCTAAGATTAGTTGGCCATATATAAATATATAAATTTTCAAATGTCAAAGGAAATAGAAACTATATAGGGAAACACCACCACCACCAAGCTATCATAAATATTCTCAGCACTATAAGAGAAAATACTGTATTTAGGGTAAAAAACGTAGATACTATAAAAATGAAATATGCAGAAAATAAAAAATATCTCTTAGAAGCTAAAAATAGGATAGCAGAAATAAAAATACAATAGAAAATTCAGAATATAAACCTGAAGATATCTCCCAAGAAGGGAGGCAAAAAATAATGGAAAATATAAAGAAGACATGATACTTAGAGAACCAGTCCAGCATCGCCAGCATACAAAATACAACTAAAAGCTCTAGAAAAAAAAGAGTGGAGATAATGTAGAGGAGGAAATTATCAAAGAAGTAATTCAAGATTGCACAGAATGAAGAAGACAAATGTTGAGTTTGAAAAGGTGCACAGAGTGGATAAAACCAAACACTTACAAAGCACATAATCGTGAAATTTCAGAACACTGAGGATGAAGAAAGATTCTGTAAGATTCTAGGGAGAATAAAAACAAGCTTATTTACAGAGAATGAGGAACTAGAATGTATTCTGGGTTCTCTACAACTCCCTAGAAGAGAGAAGATAATAAACCAATGCCTTTTAAATTCTGAAGCAAGTCTACCCCTAGCAAACTAAAAATCAGACAGAAAGGTAATATAAAATAAATTTTCCTGTAGACACAGTTTCAAAAATTGATCTCAAAGCACTGTTTCTCTGGGAGCTGCTAGAAGATATGTTCCACAAAGAAAGGGAGAAAACTAAGTAAGAAGAACATAGGGATGCTGAAAGAGTAGAAGTTACCAGGATAGAGAGGGAACCCCATGTGTGAGGGGACAGAAGACTACAGAAACAGCAGCTGTGTATCAGGCTGTAGGGCATCTAACACAGACTAGAGCAGACCAAAGGGCTCTAGGGAGGTTTCATGAAGAGGAGATTGATAAATAACTAAATTGTCTTAACATTGCAAGGAAGTTTAAGGCCTAATTTATGATAAATGCATAGAAAATAGATACAGAAAGTCAGAAAAATATGTATTCCAAGGAAAATGGGAAAATAGTGTTCTGGAAAGAAAAAGAAATCATGTGTATAATTCGTGACTTAGCTGGTAAAGGCACTTGTATAATTACAATAGTAAGAACTCTAGAGGGGAGAAGTTGGAGGTGGTGAAAGAGGTAAGTCTTCATCTAATGTAAGAAAAATTCAATGTGGGGTGCCTGTGTAGATCAGTGGATTAAAGCTTCTGTCTTTGGCTCAGATCATGATCCCAGGGTCCTGGGATCAAGCCCCGCATCAGGCTCTCTGCTCTGCAGGGAGCCTGCTTCTCCCTCTCTCTCTGCCTGCCTCTCTGCCTACTTGTGATCTCTATCATATAAATAAATAAAATCTTTTAAAAAAAAGAAAAATTCAATGCATCCTGCCTAAAACTGAGAAACTGAGGTAAAAATAAAAGTATTTTATCTAAAGACATAAAAATATCAAAACAAAATAGAAACAGAAAACAAAAAGAATGTAAATCAGTTGCCTCTGGAGAAAGGGAAGTTGGGGAAATGATAGGGAGAGGGACTACTCTTTTCTGAATAAACTTTATAGTACAACTTGACTCTTTAAATGTATTACTATGATAAACATTTTAAAAGCAATATTTTGATAACCACATTAATAACAAAGATGAGTTTGTTAAATGCTTCTTCTTTTATTATTTCAAATGGGGAAAAGTACTTGGAACAAGTTTATTGCCTTGTTCTCTGTTCTCCTAAAAACCCTGAAAACCCCCATAGACTAACAGAGACCAAAATATGTAAAATTAATCATCGGATGGCCTTGCCTTATTTCACCCATAGATTCATTCATTTGTTGATCATGCACTTATTGTGTTTTTTCCTGTGTCAGGCATTGGGCTAGGTTCAAGAAAATCAGACCCATAAACAGGTAGATAAGATGACAGATAGATGATAGATTAGATAGGTAGATAGATAGATGATAGGTAGATAGGTATAGATAGATGATGATGATAGATGATAGATAATGCATAAATGATAGATAATACATAATAGATGATACAAAGATAGATGACACATAGATGATGCATAGATGATAGAT
>ML095072.1:17599-28583 GCA_003697995.1 Taxidea taxus jeffersonii
CTGAGTACACATCCTTTACCTCTTTGGTAAGGTTTACTCCTAGGTATATTATGGTTTGGGGTGCAATTGTAAATGGGATTGACTCTTCATTTCTCTTTCTTCTATTTCATTGTTAGTTATTATCCCTTTGCTGTCTGAAAGAACTGTGACAGTATTTTGTTTCATTTATTCTGTTTCATTCATTTCAAGTTTGTATCTTCTCACTTTTTTTGTTGTTCAGTCTTAGAATATATTTGTCATTTTGAAAATTCTTTCAAAAATATAAACTCTTTGTCTCATTGTTTTATTATTTTTGTACTCAATTTTATTGATTTCTGCTCTTTTTATTGTTTCCATCCTTCTGCTTGCTTTGGATGTATTTTGTTCTTTTTCTAGGTTCTTGAGGCTGGAGAAAAAATTATTGTGATGTTTTCCTATTCTCTAATGTAAGAATTTAATGCTAAAAATTTCCTTGTCAACACTGCTTTAGCTGTGTCTCACAAATATTTACATGTTGTATTTTCATTTATTTCAATTGTGTGTGTGTGGGTGTGTGTTTAAAAATTCCCTATGAGATTTTGACTGTTGATTATTTAGAAGTGTGTTGTTAGTTTCTACATGTTTAGAAATTTTCCTGTTAAATCAGTTGTTACTGATTTCCAGTGTGGTCAGAAAACACACTTTGTATAAATTCAGTTTTTAGAAAAATGTTGAAGTTTGTTTTATGGGTCCAGATATTGTCTATTTTAGTATGTGTCCATGTACACTTGAAGAAAAAAATGTTTTCCATTCTGTTTATTATATCTTCTTGGTTGGTGATGTTGCATTTTTCTGTATCCTTATTTTTCTGTTTAGTTATTCTATCAATTGATGTAAGGATGTTCCATCTCTCACCATAATTAACAATTTGTTTGTATCTCTTTTTAGTTGTATTGGTTTTGCTTTATATATTTTGCAGCTCTGTTGCTTGGTTGGTACACATGTAGGATTGCTATGTCATCTAGGTGGAATGATCGTTTCATCATGATTGATATTACATGATGTTCCTTTCTGTCTCTGGTAATTTTCATTCCTCTGAAGTTTACTTTATCTGATACTAACATAGCCATTCTTATTTTCTTTCGGTTAATACTTTTATGACAGTTTCTTTTTTTTTTTTTTTCTTTTATGACATTTTCATCCTTTTACTTTCAACCTGCCTGTCATGTTTGAAGTGAGTTTCTTGTAAGCTGGATACAGATGGGTCATGTTTTAACATCCACTCTTCTAATCTCTCTCTTTCAATTGGTGTATTTAGACCATTAACATTTAATGTGGTCATTATTGCACTAGGACATAAATCTTTCCTCATTGAGATTTCCACAAGCCTGGGATAAATGAGGTAAAGTTAAAATCCAATAAATTCCCTACCATGTTATTTCTCAGGCCTGAGGTGCCTAGCCAATCTATCTTGTCTCCACTTTCCAGAGTCTATGTTTGTTTTCTGTAGAGCATCCAGGATTTTTAGGTTTTTTGTTTTGTTTTGTTTTTTTAATTTATTTTTATTTTTTTAAAGGATTTTTAGTTTTATTTGCAATAAGAATAGGGGAAAATATGTATTTTGCAACTTTCCAGAAATAAACCATTCAAAGAATTTTATGTCCACATTCTACTTTCAATTCTTCTCATATTTATGGCTCATGGTTTGTGAGGATTTGTTTGTTTGTTTGTTTGTTTTTGCTTTTTACTCATTCTGAGACTTCTTTGTCATTTGGAGAGCATCAATATTTCTAAGCAGCTAGAGCATGGGCTGTCTTCAACCGGGGGAAGTGTTCCTTCAGTAAGCCTAAAGTTTAACTGGTCCAGCCCCTAATCTCTGGCCTCATTTTTATAATAAGTACAATTAACAGAGCATATGCATGTATCACAATATTGACTTCATGACGACAAAATAAAAGAAAAAAAAAAGCTATTCCCCACCTCTTAACCCAGATAATATGTGCTCCTTGAAAAAATGCCATATCCCAAACAACATATGTCTGAAGCCCTAAAAGAGTTTGAGGGAAGGAAAAGAAGGGGGTAAATTCCTCTTTGTTTTAGTCTCTCCCAGCTCCTCTGTATTTATGACCTGTGTGCCTAAACACAATTTGGATGAGTATGGATGAATGTGGAGTATAATGAACATAGATTTAATTTTTAAAATTTTGCTATAACTCAGTCAGAAGAATGGGGCCCCCTGACGTAGAAGAAACTGGGAACAAATGTGGTAAGAGACATTAGTACCAAATCTTAACCTCATGTGAAGTGTACCAACAAGTGATGTTGAAAATGGCAAGTGCAGAGGCACCAGTTTTGGCACCATATTGATAAATATGACAGTAGGGTCCCCTGGATGGCTCAGTAAGTGTCTGCTTTCGGCTCCAGTCATGATCCCAGGGTCCTAGGATCAAGCCCGCCATCAGCCTCTCTTCTCAGCAGGATGTCTGCTTCTCCATCTCCCACTCCCCCTGCTTGTATTCCTTCTCTCACTATGTCTCTATCAAATAAGTAAATAAAATCTTTTTTTTAATTAAAAAAGAAATATGAGAGTAAGTGCAAGAAGAAAGCCAAAAATCTACTGTTTTTATGATCTTTCTTAGTGTTGTTTGATCTTTTTCCTATGTGCTTGTATTATAAACCTAAATATAACAATTAGTAGATAAATCATGTGGCCTCCCCTCTGCTGATATTACTTAAGGATTGCCCATCATGCCTTGCCACTCACTTCTCTTTTCATCATGCTGACGTCACTCACACCATATCCTGACCACAGTGTCTGACAGGCTAGAACATAGGTCGAGACTAGACAGCTTTTCTCAGTCTGCCTGTTCTGATCTTGCTTTGAAGCCAATGTTCAAGTTAAATCAAATCAAATTAAATTAACAAATGCTCATTGTGCATCCACTGTGAAGTGCCCAAAGGAGTGAAAACACAGGCCTCATGCACAAGGGGTTACATCTACAACTGGACACTAGAAGGCAAGGATACAAGAGTCTCCAAAGTGCACATAGGTCACAAGAAGTCCCAGCCTAGAGCTAAAAGTGACACTGGAGAACATCTGGCTCCTTCCTCATTTGACAAATTAGGAAACTGAAGCCCAGGCAGGAAATTGCATTTTGCACCCAATCTGTTCTATCTCACCAGGGATCAGGTGAAGTGCAGATAACTGAAACTCAAAGCTTTTAGATAGTTCAAAAGTAAAACCAGGCATGGGGGTGCGAGGGAGGCAACTGGGTAGCTCAGTCAAAAGCAGCTGCCCTTGGCTCAGGTAATGATCCCAGAGCTCTGGGATCAAGCCCCACATCAGGCTCTCTGCTCCATGGAGAGCCTGCTTCTCCTTCTCCCACTGCCTGCTGCTCCACCTGCTTGTATTCTCTCTCTCTCTCTCTCTCTCTGACAGATAAATAAATAAACAAAATAAATAAATAAATAAATAAAATATATATATTTTTTAAATGGAAAAGCCAGCACCTAAGGCTGTGATTGTTCCAGAACATTCCTGGAAGGAAAGAGCCTGAGTAAGGCCTTAGAAAATGAGTAGGAGAGAAGGACTTCAGAAGAAGGGAACTTAACCTTCTGCAAACTGGAAAATTCTGTTCCAATAACGAATATATCTAATGAGACCACCTCATTGACAACTATGCAGAGGGAAGGAGTTGGGGCTACGTTTGATGACCTACCTGGATGCCAGAGCTGAATGAGCAGACTCTTTCCCCAGCATAGAGAAGGTCAGGGGAATCTCTGCTCAAGCCGAAGTCCTATTTGCACAAGTACTGTGGTTTTATCTCCTAAACATCTTGCAAATTTCTGCCAACACCACCACTTGGTCCAAGCCTCCTTCCTTTCTTTCTAGACAGCTGCAAATGTCTTTAAACTGTTTTTTTAGTTCTCTCTAATCCTTTTATAAATTTTATTTTGTTTTTCAGTGTTCCAAGATTCATCATTTATACACCACACCCAGTGCTCCTTTCAATACGTGCCCTCTTTAATACCCACCTAATCCTTTGTCATCAGTTATTCAAACCACAGCTAGAGTGATGTTTAAAATAAGCTAACAAACACATGTGATAATGCCAATGATAAACTGTAAACCCTCTAATAGATAAATCAAGAAAATAAAAGGGGAAAAAAAGAAAAGAAGAAAAGAGGAAAGAAAAAACAGATAATATAGCCTCCTGAATATGGTGCCCAGGTTTTTCTGGTCTGTCACCTCCTTCCGCATGTCTTCAACCTCTTGGGCACCATTACCCTTTCTGCTCTACCTACAAACCATCTTTAGTTCTTTCCTAATTAACACATTTCTACCTTCCACAGGATCTTTGTATATGCTGCTTCCTCTATCTGGAATGGCTACTTCCTCTCTTCATTTAAGTCAGATATTAGTTGAAAAGCCACATTCTTGACAAAGCTTTTCTTGAACCTGACTAGGCTAAATGCCTGGGCAGGCTTTTTTTCAATTTTACACTCAAATATGTTCTTTATTTACTAGTTGTCTTCCAGTAAAGCTGCATTCTACAAGAACAAAACCTTTTTATTTTTAGGATGATGATTGCATAATTTTCAGTTCACTATCAGTTACTTAGCAGAAGGTAAGTTAATATTTTATCAATGAATGAATGAATGATCTAAAACAAACCTGTTTTTAATTAGTGATCAAGCCATTACTGAGAACACTTCCTGTGTGCCCAGTCTTCTGCTAAACAGCATGCATGCAGACAAAGAAGAGAAGACAGGTTTTGTTCTAGAATTCATTGTCAAAACAAGAGCAAGGAAAGCTGCATGTTTCTGTTTGTAAAACCCAGAACATATTCCTCAAAATAAAATCACCCATTAGCCATGCTTGCCTCATCCTGGAAAAGCATAGGTCTCAGTGTGGAAGTCAAACATTCTCTGAGCTGACCCTAAATGCTTTATCACCTTGTCCCTTCATCTGGTGACCTTTTTCTAGAAGATGAGTGGCCTGTGCTTCAATAGCCTGTTGTACTGCCTCTTAATTAAAAGGGGAGGGTCGAGAAGGGCCCGTGAATTTCTGAAAGACTTGGTGGACGGAGGCCCCTATAGTAATCTTTCTGAAGCTCAGGTGGAAACCAAAAGGACCTCACAGGACAGATTTCCTGAGTAGACAGAAAATCCCTGCAGAGGTGAATCACTGACAGGATGATGCAGACCTGAGGGTACCAACAGCTGGTGGCCCGGACCTCTGCCAGGTAAGTGTTAGGACCTCATCACCTAACAGCAGGATAGTATGGCACAACAAGAACATTGAATATGGTGATTAATATTTAAAGGTCCGTGTACACAAAGGTACATGACTCAAGGCACAGTTTACATGTGAACTGGGGTATGTTTTTACCTGTCTGAGTCTGAGTCTTTTCACACATAAAATTGAGGTAAAAATAGGGCTGTCATGACCATGAGATGAGATTACCTGTATACAATGCTTAGTAAAACAATGTGCAAGGGGCAACCTTCGATGAGTTGGAAAGCACAGTAGGGGTGGAAGCCATGAGTTCTAGACCAGCTATGTATCTTAATTTTGTGATTCCAAGCAAGTTGCTAGGGTGGAAACCTGGATCTTTGGGGAGTAGCAGCATCTCGGTGGCAGAGATGGGAGGCAAGGATGAGTTCAAATCTGACTGAATGATCAATAATACAAGTTACTGTTTAGAAAACTCTGACTCCATGCACCTTCCAGGCACTTGCATGTAGATTTTCTTTTCTCCCTCAAGGTAGCCAAAATTCCCTTGGTAGAAGCCCTCATGCTGATAACTGCATTCATACTCAAGTCTGCCTTATTTTCCTGTTTTTGACAAACAGCAGCCCTGAGAGGGACAACATCCAAGGTCCCTGAGTCAGCGAAAGTTCTCAGGCAGGCAGGAGCAGTTTAACATTGCTTCCTGCAGCCTTTCAGGCCCAGGGCCTGTTCCCATTATCATGCCTGCTTTAGTTCTCTGTTTCTCCAGCCAGTTTCTCCACACTCTATAATAATCTTTTGTTTCTTGCAAACATTGCAAGAGAAGTAAGCAGTGCAGAAGTGCCTATTCTTCTCCCTTCTGCCCAGGGTTTGTCTGTCCTAGTAGGACTTATTTCCAAGTGCAAGTGCACACAGCTAAATCCCCACCTGACAGGAGCTGCTGAAAAACACAAAAATTGGGTCAGCTCATCAGAGTCATTTGTCCCAAGGGGATACATGACCAAGTGGGAGAAAAATATGTTAATTTGGTCAGAAAAAAAATGTGTTTCTCAATACATCATGATTACAAAAGGAGTTTGAATTAAACTACTTATGTATTCATTCATTCATGCATTCATTCACTCATTCAATACACATTTAAAAAGGATCTAACCCTGTGCAGGACACTAGAAATACCAAACCCAAAAGGGAGGTCTGTAGAATGGAGTAGAAAGCTTACAAAGCTTTGTCACCTAACCAAATTAGATTTGATTTAAATTCTGCCATTTACTTGCTGAATAGCCTGGAATAAGCTACTTTAACCTGTCTGAGCCTTAGTTTCTTCATCATTGGTAAAATTAGAATGTTAATAGCTACCATCCAGAGTATTGTAAGGTATAAATGTGTCAAATGTCTACACAGTGCCTAGGAGTCAATAAATACAAACTGCTATTACTATTACTATTATCATTATTATGTTACTATACATACATGTAATGTATACTATACATGTAATGTTACTATTACAAACAAATAATAGATGGTGTTTAAGGAAACCAAAAACAAGTCAAAGCTGGCATTTGTTATGATAACCTACTATTTCACAGAACTCCCTTTGTAGAATAAAAAGGGGGAAATAAAACTTGGGAGACATTTCCAAGACAATGTCATACATGAATGGGTTATCATTTCTCTTACAGCTGTCAGCAATAATCACCAACAACATACTACTATTTATTACTCAGCTTTGTAGGACTCAGCAAAGGAAATTTAGTAGGTCTGTTGGGAATACCCCTGTTCACGTAGCAGATGGCTCAAAAAATAGTCAGGGTCAAAGTGCACCACAGCTCAGCATAAATCAGCAAAGTGAAACTGTAAATACAAAGGCAAGTGTGCCCAGAGATGTGTAAGTGGAATGATAGCTCATCTCCACTGGGCTCTGAATTTGGCACACAAAAAATGTGTTTAGAACAATGTCACTAATATACTAGTGAAGTGAGCAGTTTTGAGTGCTTACTATATATCAGGCATTGTGACAACATATTTATTTATTGTTAAAAATAACTTTTTAATCTGTTACATTATGTAATATAATAGCCCCATGAGCCATTACTTGCCTCATTTTACAGTTGAGGGTACAGAAAGATCAGAAATGTGGAGCAGTCTTTCCAAAGTCACATAGCTGGTGAACCCAGTATTTGATCATGGAGTTTTCTTTTCTTTTTTTTTAAGATTTTATTTATTTATTTGATAGACAGAGATCACACAAGCAGGCAGAGAGGCAGGCAGAGAGGGGAGGGGAGAAGCAGACTCCCTGACAAGCAGAGAGCCCAATGTGGGACTCGATCCCAGGACTCTGGGATCATGACCCGAGCAGAAGGCAGCGGCTTAACCCACTGAGCCACCCAGGCGTCCCTGATCATGGAGTTTTCTGACTCCAACGAGGATGTTTCCACTGACATGGCTGCTTCTACATTGTGGACTCTTCCATGCATGATCATTTTGTTTCATTGACGGAGTGGGGAAGAGGTTATGTTTAGTACTTTAACATACCACAAAGGTACTTCCTGATATGAAAGAAAGAGGTGAACTTCTTATATCTCAATTTTTAAAATGATATTACAATGTTGAACTCAGTTGCTACTTGTCTGCAGTGTTTAGGTGGAAAGGATACTTTGAAAATGCCTCTCAAAGAGCTATAGTTTTCCGATGTATGTAAGAAGGACCTGATATTTCATTAATCCTGGTTGTTGCCTAAAATCCTTTTCTTTCATGACTTTTTTACTTCACTGAAAAAAATGAATACAAAGTCCTACTTGAAAGCGTTTATATTATTTTATTAAAATATAAAAAAGTGTTTATAGGGATGCCTGGGTGGCTCAGTTGGTTAAGCGGCTGCCTTCGGCTCAGGTCATGATCCCAGCGTCCTGGGATCAAGTCCCACATTGGGCTCCTTGCTCGGCGGGGAGCCTGCTTCTCCCTCTGCCTCTGCCTGCCACTCTGTCTGCCTGTGCTCGCTCGCTCTCTCTCTCTCTAAAAAAAAAAAAAAAAAAAGTGTTTGTAATGTTGTGCAGCTGTATGTCCCTACCCAAAATAAATGGGTTATCTTCCAAATTCAATGTATGAACAAGGACTGCCTTTGCAGTAGACTGACTTAACTCATACAAAAATGATACAGGAAAAGTATTGCTTTGCCGTTTTACAGATAAGGAGGCTCTGGCTTGTACTGGTTGAACATCTTCCAGAACACCTCAAGGTGGATTAAATAATGAATTTGAATTTAGAACACAGGATGGATGGATTCTTTCCACTACCATACCACCTTCCTTCACAACACCCATTATGACAAACCCCTTTCCTTCTTGCAACCCCCAGAATGGGCTTCAGAAGCTTCTGTCCCATGAAGAGGAGGATTTCCTTTGCAGTTCCTTCCCTCTCCTTTCATTTTTGCTCAGTGTGGGGCAGAGGAAGCTGAAGCCACCTTGATTATCTGGGGCACTGACTTTGTGTCTACCA
The DNA here is from genome assembly GCA_003697995.1 of Taxidea taxus jeffersonii. Lineage (NCBI taxonomy): Eukaryota > Metazoa > Chordata > Mammalia > Carnivora > Mustelidae > Taxidea > Taxidea taxus. Next base: position 26,286 of record ML095072.1, read on the forward strand.
CAAAGTCACTACCACTTTGTGTCTCTGGGATATGCACTGATGTAGGCATACCAATTCTGGTTTTTATGGGGCAGTGGAGGCAAGCCTGTCCTCTCAGCATGCTTTGCCAGGACATGGACCTTAGAGAACCTCTGATCCAGGGGTTTATTCCCCAGATATTACGAAAGAGACTGTGTATCTCCAGAACATTTGCTTTCCTTATGGTCACTCCATGCCCCTCACTTCCACTGCCAGATCCTTTCTTTCCCACAATGCAAGGCTGTCCTCAGAGGTCTGGTTTTGTTAGGTGAGCCCATGCCTGCCATCCCTGGTATTAGAGAAAAGGTTGGCCAGCAATTCTTCAGGTTGCTACCTTCAGACAATACAGTTTCTTTCAGAGTTAGGGGAAAGCAAAATAAATGTGGGAAATAACTTCACAGGCTGGAGTAGCAAGTAAAAGAATAAAGGGAAGTTGGCAGGTAAAAGGAATAAAAGGAAGTGGGCTTATATAACACAATACCATAGACTAGGTAGCTTTAATAACAGACACTTAGTCCTAAGTTTTGGAAGCTGGAAGTCTTGAGACCAGGACACCAGCACAGAACAGGTTCTGGTGAGAGCCTTCTTCCTGGCTTGCAAATTACTATCCTCTGGCTGTGCTTTCACATGGCAGAGAGAGAGAGGAAGGAAGTTCTCTGATGTCTCTTCTTTTAAGGATACTAATCTACCATGAGACCCCCTCCTTCATGACTCTCTAATTCTAATAACTTCCTCAAGACCTCCTCTCTAAGTTGGGGTTAGGGCTTCAACATATGAAATTTGAGGGGACACATTCAGTCCATTACATTCCACCCCTGTCCTCCAAAATTAATGTTCTTTCATGCAGAGCACATCCATTCCATTCTAACAGCACCAAATGTCATTCTAGCAGAAACTCTAAAGTCCAAGCCTCAAAGTTCCACCTAAATATCAGCCAAATTAAGTATAGGTGACACTCTGGGTGCAGTCCATCATGAGGTGAAACTCCTCTCCAATTGTATGAACTATGAAACCAGATACTTCTAAAATGCAATGATGAGTCAGGCAGAGGATCTACAGTCCCATTCTGAAAGGGTGAAGAAAGAAGGAAGGAAGGGGGTACTGGTCCCAGACAAGTCCAAAACATAGCAAGGATGATTCTATTGGGTCTTAAAGCCCAAGAATAATCCTCTTTGGCTTAATGTTCTGCCCTCCAGGCTTCTCTACACTGGCCAAACACAAAATTGCAGTGACTTAAATTTCAAAAACAAAACAAACAAACAAAAAAAGGACTCACTTGTCAGTAATTGATCGTGTGGGGCTGCCAGGCTGCTTGTCCTTCTTGACCAACAGTTGTTTATGTAATCCAATATCCATACATTAAAAACCAATTGTGTCAACCAGACAAGGAATAATTAGACCCATATCAGGAGGGCTAAATGTATAGGGAAGTGTGGTACAGAGTGTTCAAGAAAACAACACTATATAAATGCAAATCCACTCAGGCAAATGCAAACCTCTGGGTGAGACAGAAAATGAAGGTGAAGGAAAAGACTTGAAAACCTGTTGCCCAACAATAGGCTCCGTGCCACTTTTATCAGAATTATTCATCTCTGTAGAGTTATCTTCCATGATTAACAATAAGGCCTGAGTCACTCCTAAGTAACCACCTTGCCAGTCATATACTCATGGAAACCCTCTAAGTTATGAGACATTATTAGCATTTGGTGAGTAAGGGAACAAAAGAAAGGCAAGTTGAAAAGGTAATTCAAGGTCACACAACCAATAAGTGGCTTTCTCTGAAATTATTTTCCAAAAATACACTCTCTAGTACATAGTACTCTCTATGAAAATGGGCCTATATTACTGAATCTCTATCTCTTGGAGTTTTAAGGGGACATTAGCATAGAAAAGACTCAAAGAAGTACTGCAGTAAATACCTTATTTACTTTGGTTTAACCAAGACCAGCTCAACCCACAACTCCCCAGACCTACTGAGACATTTTATCACATCAAATAGACCTTTGAAGAACTCTAAAGTTACATTCTGTTGCCTCTCGCACCTCCCCAGTAAAAGGCTGTTTCTCTGGTCAATAGCTCAAACAAACGAACAAACAAACAAAAAACCATAGAGATACCCCCTTATACCAGTTAGAATGGTCAAATTAACAAGACAGTAAACAACAACTGTTAGAGAGGATGTGGAGAAAGAGGAACCCTCTTACACTGTTGGTGGGAATGTAAGTTGGTGCAGCCACTTTGAATAACAGTATGGAGATTCCTTAAGAAATTAAAAATAGA
>RCUC01066586.1:0-27973 GCA_003697995.1 Taxidea taxus jeffersonii
GGTAAAAAATACAGAAACCATAGTAGTTCTTCAGTTTCTTTTGCCATACACATTATCTAAAAGTGAATGAAACAAGTGACCTCCGTTATCTAGGCTATATGACCTACTGCTAAACAAAGCAAACATTGCTGTTGGAAGAAATTAGACTATCTGGCTTTTACCTATTATTGCTCAACTTCAAGCCTACACTTCTCACCCTTCCCAGAGTCCCAGACACACATGGAGGGAAGAGTGAGTTGTTACTTTTATCTCATCATGGTTCCTTAGGGAGATTCTCAGTGGAGCTGGGACCTGAGATCGATTTCTTTAGCTAGATCTAAGAGAATATCTCCATCTTTCTCTAGAACAGTGTTTCTCAAACGATGAGTCACCCAAGGTGGATTTTGTTAAAAATAAAGATTCCCAAATTTGTTGATTCAAAATGTCTAGGAATGGACCCTGTAGTAATATCTTTCAAGGTCATTCTTTTGGCAGACTGAAATCTGAGAAAAAGTTCACTAAGGAGTAGCCTGAAGAAACTGATTTGAGTTCAAGGAGTTCAGTGAATATATTCAATTTGTACAAGAAAATGAAGATGCTTTGAAGAACCTCAGAATCCAGGACACCTGAGTGGCTCAGTTGGTTTAGCATGTGCCTTTGGCTCAGATCATGATCCTGGAGTCCTGGATCCCCACATCAGACTCCCTGCTCAGCGGGGAGCCTGCTTCCCCCTCTGCCTGCCTCTTTCATTCTCTGTCTCTCTCTGAAAAATAAATAAAATCTTTAAAAAAAACCAACTCCTTAGAATAAGGAATACTATATATATTATACATTAATATTATATAAAATAACTCTACAAAAAAGAATACTATATATGTATATAATATTCCTTTATATTAAATGTGATATGTACCATTACATACATTTCCTAATGTTTTTTCTCTGGAGAACCCTGACCCATACAGCATCTTACAAACTCTTCTCTTCCTGTCTTAACAAACAAGAGTTAGAAAGAGTTAGCGGGTGGAGGTGATGCTCATGAGAGAGCAGAATGCCACATGCATGGCCGCATGTTCCTGCCTTCAAGAAGTAGGGCAGGAGTGCAAGACACATGAGTTCCCTGCTCTAGTGCAACAACAAGAGTTCTTGGGTTGAAGGGCAAATAGACCACTTTTATTTCTGACAGGCCTCCCAGAGATGCCATCTGGCCCTGATTTCAGTGCCATTCTTGTGTTCTGCCCAAACTTCTAAACCCACCTTCCTTTGCAGAACAGTGTGAGGAAGGATGAGGGGAGCAGCCCCCAAAGGATCGTTAGGCTAGTCACTGTTTGGACCTGAGGTGGTTGGTCTCTCTGCTCTCTCCTCCACTCTGACTCCACTCTTATTTGTTACTAAATCAACTTTTTAAAACAAAACAAAAACAAAACTGAAGTTTTCCTGGTTGAAGGTCAAAAAACATCTATAAAGTTTCTTCCCTTCAAAAACGTTTATAACAGGTGAATGAATTTTCAGAGCTCTATTTCACCACCCCATTAACAATAACCTCAGAATTCAGAAATAACTTGTCCTTTGTGCTTTTCTATGCCTGTTCTCCACCTAAATCTCATCTGGTTGAAATGGAGTTGGATCAAATATGTTGCCCTTGTTTGCCACACCTGCCCTTGTTTGTAGCACCTGAAAATTGCTGACACTATAGAAATATTAGAAAGAAAGAAGTGCCACAGGTCAGCAGTTATTTGTCCAGCCGAAGTAATTCATCTTATCAAAACCCAAATATGGTGTCCATTCCACAATTCCTTCTGCTTCCCTCAGTAGATGAGGTCATTAAGTGATTTGGCATTTAAGGGCTCAGCAGTTATAAGAGTTGGCAACAATTAAAGGAAATAAAAGCTGATTCTCAAAAATCATCTGAGTAAGCAGTGGTTTCCTACCATAAAAAATATCTTATTATATCATACCATAGCCTTTAGATTTCATGTTGAGATGTTTTGGGCATTGCTTTTTCTACTGAAGAATTTAATATAAAGTTTCATATAAGAAATCTACAAAAGGACTTGGCACTGACTTCTGGAATTCAACCAGAACAACTTTTATTGTGTTTCATATCAATTTATCTGTTTAAGAAGTATTGCAGCTAATAAGTGGCAGAAATGGGATTTGAACCCCTGTCTGCTCGGGTTCAATGCCCACTCACATTGTGTCATTCACCCATTTTACAGAGCCTTACTAATCGCTCCCTAAATACCAAGCAGTGTGTGAGTGTGTGTGTGTGTGTGTGTGTGTGTGTGTGTGTTTGTTGTGTGTGTTATATAATCTGTGATACAGAACCTTAAAAAAGATTAAGAAGGCATGGTGGTGGTGCCTGCCCAAGTCTACTTCCCACCAAGAGGCAGTGATGGAAAGATTCTATGTGTGCTCCCAAAGCTCTAACAATTAAAAAAAATCTGTGCCTAGACCAACTTACAAATAAGGAATACCACTCAGAAAGTTTATCCAAAATAACCAAGAAGTTATCCATTCCTCTATTTTTATAATTTCATAGTCCCAGTTCATTCCTACCCATTAATATCCTAAAATGAATTCATTTGCAAAAATCGCCCCTTGGGGTGAAACAGATATCTTCACTGTATATTATCTGACCACTCACATGCACTGAATAAGACAGTTATTTCTAAAAACCTACCTTTTTAAGATAATCCAAAATAGAAAGAATGCTCCATGTATGAAATTTTTTACCACCACATTACTTAAAATGAAAAATTGGGAAAGGTTGGATAAGTTATGTTATGGTTGGGTAAACTATGACATTCTGCAGTCTTTAAAAAAGAATAGTGTTTTAACCTAAACTACTATGTAAGTATACTATGATTAAAACCAAATGTTTTGGGGACACCTGGGTGGCTCAGTGGGTTAAGCCTCTGCCTTCAGCTTAGGTCATGATCTCAGGGTCCTGGGATGGAGCTCCACATCCGGCTCTCTGCTCAGCGGGGAGCCTGCTTCCCTTCCTCCCTTTCTCTGTCTGCCTCTCTGCCTACTTGTGATCTCTGTCAAATGAATAAATAAAAAATCTTTAAAAAAAATGTTTTGAATTGTACCCCCACAAGACAATAATGCACCAAGATGCTCAAAGTGGTTGTTTTAAAGTGGCAATATATGTGTAAAGATGGTGTTCATTGTGGCTTTCCCTTGTTTTTTTAAACATTCTTTGCACAGAAAATTAACTTTTTAAGAACTGCTTTTAACACCTTGGTAATAGGACGCTCTGTGCTAAGTGAATCGATGGCAATTCATATCCCAATTTACCGGGAAAGAATGTGGCATTGGAGGCACATTATAAACAGGTACTGAATAGGGAAAGTCCTGTACTCCTGGGGTTACTACTCTCGGGGCTAGTCCTTCACAGGCATAACACTTCCATTTCAGTTGTAATTTGTTTTCCTCTCATAGTGATTTCTGTTTTATCTTAACACAATGACTAGAGGGACACCGTTCCTTGCCAAAAGCAGTCTAGGTCTTCTAAAACTTTTCTGCTAATGGAATCGCTTATCTGCCAGAAGCCAGAATTGGGCCAAATGGTTTCTTGGATTCTCTCAGCTCTAGGGTCTAAGCATTGGTATTTCACTTCTTAATGTCACCATGCTGGCAGCCCAAATGCCCTCCTTTGACTTCATACCATTTCAAGGAAATCACTGACTAATCAAAACAGAGCCGGGAATACTGAGAGAGTATCCTGGAGATATTCATGAGATTCTGGGCACATTGTAAGTAGGACTGCTCTCTGGTCAGAAAGCTGGAAGAATAGCAGGAGGAGAACTTCTCCCCAATTAACCTCTCAGCTTTCCACCTGACCAGACAAGATGTCAATCTTGAGAAACCATATTTTGGAGAAAATTAAACAGTTGAATAAGACGCTCAGTTTCAGAATCATTGGCCAGAAGTTTAAATGTCACTACTCTATATCTCCACTTACCTGGGGTTTCTTTATTTTTTCTTTTCTTCTTTCTTTCTTTTTTTTTTTTTTTTTAACTGTCTTGGTGTTCAATTAGGAAATAAGTGGAAGACTAGAAAGACTGGAAAACATTCATACCCCTTAACCAAGAAATTCTAGGACCTAGGAATTCGTTATCAAAGAAGACAAGCAGACTAGTTAGGGAAAAATATATGTACTAGACCATTTATCTTTTTAAAACAGTAATAACAACATCAGTATCAACTCTATTAGTTAGGTTTTCTCCAGAGAAACAGAACAAATAGAATAGGACACAGGGGAGATATTAGATAGGTGGATGGATAAATAAATATTATATATAATATGATATATGTAATATAATGTATATATATATTGTAAGGAATTGGCTCATGTGATCTTAGAGGCTGAGAAGTCCCACAATCAGCCCTCTGTGAGTTGGCAGCCTACAAAAGCTAGTCATATAATTCAGTTAGAATACAATGGCCTAAGAACCAGAGCTGATGGTAAAAATCCTAGTGCAAAGGCAGAAAAAGAGGAGATATCCCAGCCCAAGTAGGAAGGCAGACAGAAAAAAGAACAAATTCCTCCTTCTGCCTTTTGTCCTATTCCAGCCCTCAACAGATTGAACGACATTCTTCCATGCCAGGGAGAGCAATCTCCTTTACTGAGTCCATTGATTCAAATGCTAATCTCATCTGGACACACTCTCAGACACACCCAGAAATAAGGTTTAATCCAGGTACCCCATGGCTCAATCAAGTTGATGCATCAAATTAACCATAACAACATATGAAAGCAATCCAATAGTAGAGGATTAGTTAATTATGGTATAACCATACAATGAAATATCAGATGGCTATTCAAAATGATACTATACCTCTATTCTTATTGATGCTCATGAGTTTTCATAGCATATTGAACAATACAGATATTATAAGGAAATATGTGATTTTTAACTTAATTTTTAAAAATATACACGTGTTTGCCTGGGTAGAAGTCTGAAAGGATATGTACCAAAAAGTTAATAGTGATTTTTCTCATGGTGTTTTAGATTTTTGCTTGGTTTCAATTTAATAGGATTTTTATTTTTGCTCGCTTATATTTCTAATATTTTTACATTTCTTGTACAATAATGAAAGGAAATACACTTTAAAAATCAGTCTTTTTCAGGTGTTTAATATTTTTAAGAAACAATTGTAATGTCCTGGAATATCTAATGTGTACCACTTCTATAGGTAAAATCCATGCATTTTCAGTGCCATAAAGGCCAAGTAAGGAAGTGTGGTCTTCATTGTAAGAGTCAAGGGAAATAGAAACACAAAGAGTGAGATATACAAAAAATACTGAGAACAGGAGAGAGAGGTTCCTGGAGGTCAAAAGATAGATAATCATGGCTGGTAGTGGAGGGGAAGAGAAGAGGAAAAAAGTAACTAAAAAAATATATGTAGGGGGCGTGCCTGGGTGGCTCAGTGGGTTAAAGCCTCTGCCTTCAGCTCAGGTCATGATCCCAGGGTCCTGGGATCGAGCCCCCCATCAGGCTCTCTGCTCAGCAGGGAGCCTGCTTCCTCATCTCTCTCTGCCTACTTGTGATCTGTCTGTCCAGTAAATAAATAAAATCTTAAAAAATATATGTATATGTAGGGGATATGAAGGTCTAAGAAGAAAATATCAAAAACAAACATTCAGACTTTGGCTTAGATTGTATGGAAAAGTAAATGCCACAGATTTAGGTTAGTAGGCAGAATCCAGAATATCTGTGAAGACTTACAAGATGAGACTTAGGGAAGTTTAATTACTACAACCATCCATGGGCCTTGATAGGCAAGTTAAGTCCAAGACCTGGGCAGTAACTAACCTGAGCAAGAAACGAATGGGTCTTAGTTGGAGTGTGACAGGCAAGGCTTGGGAAAATTAAAAAACATCTCTTTAATCAATGGATAGAAAAGTAGCTCTTCCAAAAAAATACAGCTATTAAATAAAGCCATGGTTTGAACCCAGAGCTATTGCACTTCTTCTCCATGGGTTCTTTCTTGAATACAAATCAAGGAGCAAAACATTTGAGTGAAAAGCAAGCAAACACTGAACTAAGATCTGCAGACACAACTCTGCTTAGAGTTGGACTTATTGCTGGGCTCGTGAAATATTAATTTAATAAATTACTTATTATTTTTGCATTTGTCCCTCAGCTATGTCTTCAACTATGTTTTGCCACTTGCTCTCCTTTACTCCTGTACTCCACACTATTCATTCACTTACTCTGGTGTGGGGACTGAAAAACCATTATGTGGTACAGAAGCCAGGCAGGTAAATGAGCGAAGCAGGCTCAATGTGAGCTGTGAGGAGCTGGAGAAGCTTATATCAAGTCTAGAGGAGTATCAGTTACCTCCTTCTTCCCACTGCCTTCTGTATTAAACCTTCAGCTCTATGAGGGCAAAATTCAAGTGTGTTTTTATTCATCGTTGTATCCTCAGCAAAGGGCCTGACACATAACAAACACTCAATAAGTACTTGGAGATAGATGAATGGATGGATGCCAGGATCTATAATTCAATCATAGCAGAAGCCATGTTCCCAAGTACTGCAGTGGGAATCCTTTAGCTATACAATGCAAGGTAAACATCTGCCTTCATAATTGTAAGAAGAGTGACTGAAAATGTTATTACTCCAAATCACAGTGGCCAACAACAACAAAAACTTGGCTTTAGCTTAGGAAATAGTTTAGCATGAGTATTCCTGGTCTGTTGGCTCTCCAGGTGGTGGTTGTGACTGAGAAGCCAGGCTCCTTCTATCTAGTGGTCCTATCATTCTCTAGAGCGGGGATTGGATAACTTTCTTCTGTAGAGGAGCAGCTAACTAGTAGGCTTTGGAGGAATGCCTCTAGCAGGAAAACAGCCATAGACCATAAACCCACAGCTCTTTATGGACCTGTGCCCAGGGCATTAGAGACCTTCCTTGGATCTCTGCTTCTGGAAGACAAAGGGAGAGTATGAATGATCATATGGAAAATTATTATGAGCCACACACAGAAGTGATAACTTGTGCTTACATCTTGCTGGTCATTACTTAGTTACTTGGCCTCACCAAACTTTGGGGTGAGGGAGGCTGGGAAAGATCATCTAGCCATGTGTCTAAGAAGAGAGAAGCATTAGATTTGGTCAGCCCATAACACTATCTTTGCCTCAATCTGCCCTTCCACTCACCAAAGACCTGTTAACTTCTTCCCACATAGAGAACACACTCAATCTTTTCCCAAAGGAACAATTTAAAATCCCAACCAGTCCTTGCATCCAACTCAAGGTCCAAGATCTCCTGGTGATGCAATCCTCCACCTGGTCTAGACAGAGTTCCTAATGGTTGTAAAAAGGCAGATTAGCTGTCCCTTTCCCTCTCCCCTCCCTAATGAAAAATTATGGGACAGAGATGGCACATCCAAAATAAAAATGCCTACTTAGAATAAGAAAACACAAAGCAGGTGCTAGTTTGTGAAATCCCACTGTATAGACCTACTGAAACCTCTCTATCCTGTTCAACTAGGAATAACTTAGCTGTCTGTTGGGAGCTCCACAGTCCAATGTTCTCCCTGGCCTCTCTCCCTCTCCTCTTGGAGGTTCCATCATGTCCATCATCTTCTCTGGCCACATCTGAAGGAGACACTGGGAACATGCTTTCCGTGGGACCTTCACAGTTTCATAGATTTCTTCATGTTAGATTGACTTTTGGTCTCAAAAGTTGTTTTAGATTTCAAAGACATTTTTTAAGTGGTCATGATATATTTGACAATAAAATTCCTTTAAAAACTTAATACTCTTAGTCATTTCCTTGTACCACTAAAGACACCCCAAATTCTTACCTGCATATAATTCTCAAATTTACTTCATTTGTGTGTTTCTTCATCATAAGCCATTCTCTCTCAATTTAATGGCTGCTACCCCATGTCTATCTCAAAGAATATATGGGAAGGCCACATTCCTAATCTGATCTTTGCCCCAGAGCGGAGTCTTTTGTTTAACTGAAGAGTATCACTTTTTGAATACTTGAAGCCTTAACTCTTACTATTTGGGAATCATAAAGTTATTGGCTACCCTAACATTTCAATGCCCCAGATTTCTCCACTCTTTATTCCTTCATTTCAGCTTGCGAACCAGCCAATTCTTTCCTGAACTCATATCTCTTCCATAAAATATTACCAAAGACAGATAATAGTAACCAAAACATGCTGCACTCAAATGACTTTCAACCACTTCCCCTAGAGCTTGGTTCAGTAGGTACATGGTCTTCTTTCAAGTTACTACAAGTTGACAATTTTTCAAAGTGTCTTGCCACTTTAGAGCACGGTATCCATTATCCTAGCTGCTACCATCGGCTTTCTTTCTTTCTTTCTTTCTTTTTTTTTTAAGATTTTATTTATTTGACAGACAGAGATCACAAGTAGGCAGAGAAGCAGGTAGAGAGAGAGGAGGAAGCAGGTTCCCCGCTGAGCAGAGAGCCTGATTCGGGGCAGATCCCAGGACTCTGGGATCATGACCTGAGCTGAAGGCAGAGGCTTTAACCCACTGAGCCACCCAGGCACCCCTACCATTGGCTTTCTTACCATTCCTTACCTCACTCCCATATTTTAGGTTTACATCATGGCAGCACCCCACTTCAAGTTACCAGTTTCTGAAATGTAACAAAGGCACCAACCTTTTAATGGGTTAAAATTTTAAAAAGTTATTTTTGACCTGAAACAGCCCAGCACAGGTGTCCATGGTTGGATGGATCCCCTGAGTAGCTTTCTGCCGAATGGTAACTCAGGAGCCCAGCCTGCTTCCAATTTAGGGGCTTCACCATCCTCCACGGGTCGAGAGTACACCAGGTTTCTGCATCCAGCCACTAGACCCATGACTGACCCATGTTCCATCGGCCAGAACTCAGTTATATGGCTCTACCGAACAACAAAGGAACCTGGAAAACAGAGCCTAGCTGGATGCCTGGGAAGAAAACAAGGATCTTGGCAAATGAGCAGCCTTCTCTGAAGAATTGTTCTGTGGTACGTTCTTCCTAATTGTAGGCAGTCATGGGGTCACCAGATTGTTAGAAAAGTGGCCTCTCTTTTCCTGTATTTTAGCTTCTAGGTTCTGATCATAAAAGGAAAAAAAGAAACTGAGAGTTGGGGTGAGGAGCAGAAGCAGCAAGAAACAGAGCCGGTGAGGGAGAGAGAGCAAATAGAGAAAGCTGTGAATTAGAGTCCTCTCCACTGACAGCTGAAACTGCAAACAGCTGTAAAAAGGCAACCCGTGGGTTAAATGGCTTCAATCTGTGAACACAGTCCAGGGATCTTAACACCAGGAGTTGAAACATAGTTGAAACTTTTCCCCTCTGGGTAGAGAAAGCTTGAGAACCAGATTTAGCTGTGATTTAATAGAGTTCCTTAGGAGAAGGATAGTTATTTATAGCTGGACATTTATAGATCTTCAAATAATATTCTTTATTGTATGCTCTTATTTCTTAATTTTGCATTTTAGGATTAGTTATGTTTTTGGACATTGTATTTGATTGGATTAGGAGCCTTTCTTAACTTTTTTACTTGACTGTCTTCATTACATAATTCATCTATTTCTTCAATAAATACTTGTTAAGAGCCAAACACTGTAGTAGGTACTATTAAAACACAAGCCAGTCCCTGCCCTCATGAAAGTTACAGTCTGGGGGCAGCCGGGTGGCTCAGTGGGTTAAGCATCCGACTCTTGGTTTTGGCTCAGGTCGTGATCTGAGGGCCGTGGGATGGGGACCCTGGTTGGGCTCTGTGCTCAGCAGGGATTCTGCTTGAGATTCTCTCTCTTCCCCCCCTTCCCCCCCACCCCCGCTTGTGCTCTCCCTTTAAAATAAATAAAATATCTTTAAAAAAAAAAACCCAAACTTATAGTCCAATGGGTAAGATAAATACTGAATAAATACTCTGAGACCAACAATTAATTGTTTTAGTACTCTATTAAAAAATATGAGGTTGAGGTTATACTACAGATCTCCCTCAACTTGCAATGGGGTCACATCTTGATAAAACCATTGTAAGCTGAAAATATCAAGTCGAAATGCATTTAATACACCTAACTTACCAAACATCATAGCTTAGTCTAGCCTACCTTAAATGTTCTCTTAACACTTAGATTAACCTACAGTTGAACAAAATCATTTAACACAGTCTATTTTATTATAAAATATTAACTACCTCACATAATTTAGGTGTAGTGGGAGTAGTTTTTTGCATTCTGTACTGAATTTATTGAATTCTGTAGTGAAAGTGAAGAACAGAATGGTTGTGTGGGTACAGCCATAACATCAGTGTGTACGCACGTGATCCCATGGCAGACTGGGGGCTGCAGCTTGCTGCCCAGTATCAGGAGAGAGTACTGCACAGTACAGCACTAGCCCAGGAGAAGATCAAAATTCAAAACTGGAAATACAGTTTCTACTAAATGCCTATCACTTCCCCAACCGTTGCAAACTCAAAAGATCTTAAGTTGAACCATCCCAAGTTGAGATCCATTTCTATCTGTTTGTGAAGAAGTACAGAAAGTTTTCCAGAGTTTCAGAGCATATTATACAAAAGCCTAACTAAAAAAAAAAAAAAATCACATTTCTTTATTTTTAAATAGAATATTTATTATTTATTTAAAAGTCACCAAAGGACTATGTCGTGAAAGTGTTTCCCTGCCTGCCACCTCTGTCCCAGATTCCTACTGTCTCTGCCCAGAAACAATGGGTCTCCCTAGTTTCTTGTATGTCTTTATTTTATTTATTTATTTTTTAAGATTTTATTTATTTATTTGTCAGAGAGAGCGGGAACGAGCACAGGCATACGGAGTGGCAGGCAGAGGCAGAGAGAGAAGCAGGCTCCCTGCTGAGCCAGGAGCGCGATGTGGGACTGGATCCCAGGACGCTGGGATCATGACACGAGCCGAAGGCAGCCGCTTAACCAACTGAGCCACCCAGGCGTCCCTTGTATGTCTTTATTTTAAAACTTCCTTACGACAAGTGGTAATACCATACATATGGGTTTGTTTCTTGCTTTTGTTTAAATTACTATAAATTCCAGAGAGTGTCCCATGCTCGTTCCATGATAGTTTCCTCATTCTTCTGTAAAGATCCATTGTATGGATCACCATAACTTCTTTAATTAGCCCCAGCATTAGTTTCCTAGTGCTGCTGTAGCAAGTTGTCACAAAATTACTGGCTTAAAATAACATGCATTAATTACAGTACAGTTCTGAAGACCAGAAGTCTGAAATGGGTCTCCCCAGTCAAGGGTCATAGGACTTTCTTTTTCTTTTCTGGAGGCTTAAGGGAGGAAAACAGTTTGCTTACCTCTTTAACCTTCTAATTGCTCCCTGCATCCCTGAGCTCACAGCAATCTTCGAAAGCAACAGTGGTCCATAGTCTTTCTCACGCTACAACACACTGACTCTCCTGCAGCCCTCTTCCACTTTTAAGGACACTGTGATTACACTGGGCCCACCTGGATAATCCAGGCTACTCTTCATCTGAGGGGTCAGCTGCTTAACAAGCTTAATTCCATCTGCAGTCTTAATTCCCTCTTGCTATGTAATACATTTAAGGATTCTGGGGATTAAGACATGGACATCATGGTAGTGGGGAGGATTATTCTGCCTGCATTGGCCCTACTAGTTGACATTTATGTTAGTTCCAATTTTCTAATTTTTTTCTTTTTTTAAGTAGGCTCCACACCCAGCTCAGAGCCCAACGTAAGGCTCAAATTCAGGACCATAAGATCAAGACCTGAGCTGAGATCAAGAGTTGAACGCTCAACCAACTGAGCCACCCAGGTGCCCCCCATTTTTTAATTTTTTGAAACAGCAACAGATTCAATATATTCTTAAAAATATATCATATTTTCATAGGAGTTCTGAGTCAAAGGCAGGTAGTGTCAGGCATCATTTCTTTTTTTAATTTTTTTTATTTTTATTTTTTAAAGATTTTATTTATTTATTTGACAGATCACAAGTAGACCGAGAGGCAGGCAGAGAGAGAGGAGGAAGCAGGCTCCCCACTGAGCAGAGAGCCCGATGCGGGCTGGGATCATGACCTGAGCTGAAGGCAGAGGCTTTAACCCACTGAGCCACCCAGGTGCCCCTCAGGCATCATTTCTTATATTAAAAGCCATTTGCACTTCCTTTCCTGGGACTGACTATTCATTGTCTTTGTACCGTTGTCTGTTTTTATTTTTATTTTTTTAAAGATTTTATTTATTTGACAGAGAGTAGGCAGAGGCAGGCAGAGAGAGAGGGGGGAAGCAGGGTCCCTGCTGAGCAGAGAGCCCAATGTGGGGCTTGATCCCAGGACCCTGAGATCATGACCTGAGCCGAAGGCAGAGGCTTTAACCCACTGAGACACCCAGGTGCCCCCCCGTTGTCTGTTTTTAAACATGTGTCTTGAGAGGGGGGAGTTCATTTTCTTTTTGACAGGTAAGAGTGCTTTAAATATAGAAATGGTTTCTTTACCTATAAGTATTGGAAATACTTCCTCCAGTAAATTGTTTATCTTTTGACATGTTTTATTGACTTCTTGCTATGTAGAAATTTAAAAATATATTTATGAAGTTGAATTTATTAATATTATTTTAGGGCTTTTGGGTTTTGCCCTCATCCCCCACTTTGAAATTTTATTTTTATTTTCCCAAGTTTTTCTTCTACAACACTGTGATCTTTGGTTCATCTGGAACTTATTTTGGTTTTCTTTCTTTCTTTCTTTTTTTTTTTTTCTTGCTCAGAACAGATCAAATGACTTTGGAATCACCTATTTTTAAATGTTGGTAGGATTTGGGCACCTGGATGTTTCAGCTGGTTAAGCGTCTGCCTTCTGCCCAGGTCATGGTCCCAGGGTCCTGGGATCCAGCCCAGGTTAGGCAGCTCCCTGCTCAGGGAGGAGTCTGCTTCTCCCTCTGCCTCTCCCCCTGCTCGTGCTCTGCAGTGCATGCATGCACGAGAGCGCGCTCTCTCTCTCTCTCTCTCAAATAAATTAAAAAAAAAAAAAAATTCGTAGGATTCCCCCAGTGAAACTATCTTGGCTTGGTGTTCTTACCTCTGTTGGTTCCTGCCAATTTATCCTTAGATTTCCCACATTTTTTACTTTATGAATGTTAATGTTGCACTTATTATTATAATTTGCCCTTTGTTTAAATCCTCTCCCCTTAATCCAGTCTTTTCTAGTACTAAGATCAAACTGCTGTTTTCTTTGTGTTGGTATTTGAGGATATGACTTTGACCATCCTCTTATTTTCAACCTTTCTGAATCATTTGATTTTATATGTTACTTATGTCATAACAGTGAGACAATATTTATTGAGCTTCTACAATGTCACAGGAAACATTCTAAGTGTTTTACGTATATTAACTTGCTAAATCTTCCCAATAATTCTGTGAGTTGATTTTAGTTAATATTCCTCATGTTTTTGAGGAGGAAATTGAGGCACTGAGAAATTAACTTGTTACCCCAGGTAATATAGATTTAAATGTAGGCAGCTTGGCACCACAACTGTCAATAAACTCTCCTGTATAGTGCCTTGTATCATGAGTAGAGTTGAGGTGGTTTTGGGTTTTTTTAACCCAATCAGACTTTTTTAAATGGATGATTTTTAGCTCATTTGTACTTATGGCTATGATATGTATTTGAGTTTACATCTGTCATTTTTTGAGTGTGTATGTGTATGTAATACTTCTGATTCTTTGGAAGGTTTATGTTTTTGTTTCAGTGGTTTTCTTTGTATATTATAATTTTATATAATACACCTATATAAAGTATTACATAAAATTTAATCCTCTGTTTCCTTTGGCAGTATTTACTGGCTTCCTGCTCAAGCAAAAACAAGCCATTTCATTAAAAGAAAATTTTCCCAAAGCTAATTCACTGATCCAATTTACCAAAAGTCAATTTTGACCAAAAGTCAATAAGGCTGGTTTGTTGAATGACTTTTAGAACATTGAAGCCACTCTGAGTAATGGTAAAATTAGCATATTTCTCTCTCTGCTTCCTTAAGCTGAACTGTTAAAGAAAAAATTATTCATGACACTAGTTAAATACAGTGAGGGCAATTTTGTTCAGGGGGAGCTACTACAATAGATTTTGTAGTAGGAGAGAGAGATCAGGTTCGACTCCAAACATAATAAGGAAAAATGACAATATATTTATAGCCAAGGAGCAGGGGGTAGTTACTAAATGGAAAATTCCTAAGAGGAAAGTTCAAGGCTAGGAAGATTCTTGCTAGACCAACTCACTAGGATTCTTGCTGAGGGCAGGCCAGGATCATTAAGATACCAAGTGTGGAGGATAAGGAGTTTAATCAAATATCAAGAGTGGAGGATTTTCTCAAAACTGAACCATCAGGATTCTTGCTGAAACTGAACTAAATAAGCCATGGACAGAGTCTAAGGTCAAGGACCAATCAGAAAGAGAATTCAGGGACGCCTGGGTGGCTCAGTTGGTTAAGCAGCTGCCTTCGGCTCAGGTCATGATCCCAGTGTCCTGGGATAGAGTCCCACATTGGGCTCCTTGCTCAGCAGGGAGCCTGCTTCTCCCTCTGCCTCTGCCTGCCACTTTGTGGGCCTGTGCTTGCTCCTGCTCTCTCTCTGACAAATAAATAAATAAAATATTAAAAAAAAAAAAAGAAAGAGAATTCAGAGGAGCCTGATTCAAGTTCTGTCAAAGGAGAGAATCTTTGCCTCTACACCAAAACCACCCATTTTAGTTGTTATTTTTCTTAGTGTTCATCGGTATACCTTGAAGTAAAATTATACTTGCATTACTTGATTTATCTTTATCTTTTTACCCCAGTTATAAAAGATGGGGAATCCATACATTTCTCTTTCATCTTCTCTCTCCCTTTCCCCCTTTCCTCAAACTTTTCAGTTATTTCATATGATTTATAATATTTATAGTCTGTTCCAGACCATTATCCTCACAATTTGCTTTAGTTTTACCAATTAAATGCATCGAATGTTCTCTGTCAATTTTGTGACTATGGGGTTTTCATTTACATTTGATTGGCTAAAGTTTGACCTCTTTGAGGGGGTCATGGGATCTTTATTCCTTGAGTTTTTATATATTCAGAAATATTTGTCTGTTGTTGTCCTTATACCTGGAAGTTTCACTGGGAATAAAATTTTGGGGTCACAATATCTTTCCTAAACATTTGGTAAGCACTGCTCCACCTCTTTCTAGTACTGAATGTTGAGGTTTGAAGTCCTCTCATATATTTTGACTGACTACTCACACTGTTCACTCTTTTTCAAATGTTAAATTTTGCCTATCTCATCGGTCCGTCCCAATTTCCATCACTCTGAGGCGGCAACTTTTATCTTTCTCAGGTACTTCTTTTAGTATGTATTTCTGTGCCAGTAAGTGATGCTATCTTATCGCTTTTCTGATATGGAGATCATATATTAACATCCTACAGCAGTTTAGTTCTTTTACAACCTGCCCCCAACCCACATTTTCTGTGTGTACACACGGAAGTAGAACTCTCCATTTCTCCTCCTTTCCTCTTTCATCTTAATTTGGAGTTAAATCAATGTTCAGTGATCATATTATGACTATGTAACTACCATTCACAGCTAATACAAGGGTTAAATTTCCTTTCTTGAACATTTTTTTTTTACTTTTTCCTGGAGTTAAAAATCACCTCCTTTTTGTGTAATTTTTCATACAAAACCCTTGCCAGGACTAACAACTTCTGTAAACTATGATCAAACACAGCAAGTATTCTGTACACTACATTTTTCTCTTGAAAATGCCTCTCCTGTATTCCTGTGCCCTGCTCCTGTCTGGAGTGTGTGCATCCTGGATGCTGGCCAACATGCAGCCTAGACCTTCCCTTCATCATTATCCTGGGAATTCCTTTCCTGTCTAAAGCCCTTACTTTGCTATGCATCTTCTTCCTTCTTGGTTATGTTCTCATCGTGTCAGGTCACACCTCCTACTGGCTTTCTAGAAAACTGTGCTTGGGAGGAAAATCCTTGAGAACTTGGCATCTCAAATTATCTTTGTTCCACCCTCACAATTTACCCTTTGGCTAGATATGGAATTCTAAGTGAGATATAACGACATCAAAATTTTAAAGAAATTGCTTCATTGTCCTTTAGTGCTAATGGTGTTAAGTCTTTTGCCGGTCTGATCCTCAAACATTCATGTGTTCACCCTGCACACTTTTAGAAGCTTCTCTTTATCCCTGACATTCTGGAAACTTCAACAGTTTATCTCAGGGTAAGTCATTCTTCCATTAGTCTGCTGCACAGTGTAACTTTTCAATCTGGAAAATCATGTTCTCTGATAAAAATTTTTTTACTAGTTATTTCATAATTTCCTCCCTTCCATTTTTTTCTTTTTCTATTTTCTAAAAATCCAAATATTTACATATGCATTCCCAGTAATCTATTAATTTTCCTTCCCATGTTTTATTCCATCCCCCCCCCCCATTTTATCTGGGAAATTTTTCTTATTCTTTTATTTATCCTCTAGGAAATGTTAGTTTCTTGGTATCTAGTGAGTAATTTGAAGGGGTTCTTTGTTCTCTGATTGTTCCATGTGTAAATTATATATATATGTTCTTGTTTCATGGATGTAATATATTCTCTTATTTAATTTTCTTTAAGGGAATTATTAATTTTCTTTAAGTTTTATTCTCCTTTTCTTTTTTGTTGTTTTTTTTTTTTACAATTATTTCAGTTTCTTTTTTCTTCTCTGCCTTTTGTGTTAGAAACGTTCTTCAAATCTTTTGCTGTCAGTTCATATTTAATTGTGAGGGGCTGGGAAGTGGATTGGGACTCAATATGCAGTGACAGAGCTTGGAAACTGATGAGCTTCACTGAGGAGTAATTCAGGGAGACTTGGTTCTCTCTTGTAATCTGAAAGAAGTTCTCCAGTTGCAAGTTGGATTGGGCCAGGGGTAAGCATGGTTGCTAGAATTCCAGGACTTGAGAAAGGAAGTTACTTCTCAGTAAGCAGAATTGTGTCATTCTTACCTTTAAGGTGCTTCCAGTGTCCCCAAGTCCAGAGTGAGTCTGTCTGGCTCAGTTTCTCTGGTAACTAATCTCCAGCCTTCTGCTGAGGCTCATAAGAGGAGGTCTTGTGGCTATTAGGGATAGAGAAGGGATGGAGAAGTTTAACTTCATTTTTTAAACATTTATAATCATTTTTCCTGATTTCACTCAGACTTTTTTAAAGGGGTGATTTTAGTTCATTTGCACTTATTGCTATGACAAATATATTTAGGTTTACTTTTGCCATTTTTGTGCTGTTTTACTGCTTAAAAGTTTTTTTTTATCTTACTTCCTTTCCCTCGGTATGTATGTGTGTGTGATACTTCTGATTACCTGGAAGGTTTATGTCTTTTGTTTTGGTGGTTATCTTTGAATACTATAATTTTCTATAAAGTATTATATATATTTAATATATTATGTGAAGTATTTAATCCTCTATTCCTTTAGGCAGTTACTTACTCGCTTCCTGCTCAAGCAGAAATAGGCCACTTCACTAAAAGCACATTTTCCCAAAGCTAATTTACTGATCCAGTTCTTCAAAAGTTAATTTGATGTAAGGCAGTTTGTTTAATGACTTTCAGAAAATTAGCTTGAAGTCACTTAGAATAATGGCAAAATATTATATTGCCGGTGAATCTCAAGTAAAGGTAAACTTAATATCTTAAATTTTAAAGTGGTTTGATTTTTCTAGAAATTACATCTATTTATTGTTTTCATGTGAAAATATAAAGAGATGTCTGAAATAATGGTCACATATGTTAATGACAGTGATTCTAGGTGATAGAATTTTTTATGACATTTCACTTTCTTTTTTCTACTTGGATATTTGTATGTATCACTTTTTATAAAGATTTTTAAGACATCTTGTGATTTTGTTAAAGGTAAACAGAAGAATAAGGAAAAAGTGAGAGTAATTTTCTCAAGGATACTAAAAACTTAGGGGCAGGTAACTTCAGAGGAAGAGGAAGAATAACTTCTCCCTGAGATAAAAGGATAAAAAGATAATTGTAGAGATTTAAAAAAATAAATCCATGTAAGGGCTAGTTATAATTTCACACCAGATGTTCAGATGAGCTCCATCATTTTAGAAAAGTAGATGAGGTCATTTCCAGTGAAACCATTCTTTCACAAGAAACACATTATGAAAAACATGGACTCCAGGTTTTGAGGCAATTGAACCCTCTGATCTGACAATTAATTGCGTGTGTCAGTTTTCTGACTCCATTATTGCCAGTCTAGACAATACTGTAGTTGAATAAAATGCAAAGGATGGGAAAGTAAGTGGAGACATGGTGAAATGAAGGGGAATAGCAGGAGTCATGACATAAGCACCGTTTATTGAATGTATACTATGTGCCAAGAAGAACGACAAACGTTTTCCGTGCATTATCTCATTTGGTTCTCTTAACCACTGAGTTTTCCAGAAGTTAAGAAATATGCCCATTGTCACACAGTTGGCCAATGGCAAAATTAAAATCTAAACCCAGTCTGTCTGACAAAGAAAGAGAAATCTTTGGTTTCTAAATAGGAAATTTGGTTTATCTTGTCTTCACATGCTGACCTCTTCAAATAGAGATGTAGCTTTCAGTAGTTTTAACCACCTTAGGAGATTTTTGTTTCCTTGGATATATTAAAAGAACACATTCAAATGCCCTCTAACTGTTCCCATCTCTGCATGATGAAAATTGAGTTTCTTCTATCTTGTTTCTTGCCTCTAATGTTACTTTCATTTTGCAAATTCAATTTCTGCCCAAATCATTAGAATGACACCTTCTCACTCAGCCTGGATAGAGTATCCATCTTTATCTCCTCCTGTTTGGTAATGTGACACCAGGATGTGGATCCAGGAATTCAATTTCAGTGCCTACCCACATTTCTCTTTCCGACTCCGGCCAGTCTTTTCTTTTCCTTGTTCTTATACATGTATGAAGCCAGCCATGAGTATTACATCTTAGAATACTCAAGACCCAGAAACTTACTTTGAAAGTATTGGAGGGGTCACTGACAAAACATTGAATAGAACTATGAAGTATGAATTAATATGTTTATTGCTTCAAAATAACATAAAATCTCTTGATATTTTAAAACAATCCAAATTCTTATAACTAATTCATTAGCCTACAGAATAGCCATGAATCCACCTTACATGTTAAGGTACAGAGCAGTTATGCTCATGGATGCAGTTTGATGTTTATGACTAAAGGCAGTGAGTTGCAGCATCTCAAGAATACTGGTCTTTGTTAATATGTTTTCTCAACTGCTGCCTAGATTCATTTTATTTGGCCTAATCTTTTTTTCGGGTTCTGGACTGGAACCTAATGCTACAATTCCAACTCATCCACAATGAAGCAAGCTTAAAAGACATTAGAAGCTCTAAACTTTCTTTACATTTTTGGACTATGTTTAAGGAAAATGGCAAGCAAATATACCAACTACTGCCTATTCTCTAGTCAAGGCTAATGGATCTGAAACTTGGAGATAGAGCAAGATCAATCCAACTTCATGGAGAGAGAAAACTAAATGTTAGTACTCTGGTGTGATAATGTAGTACTTTCCTTCCGTGAAATCAGAGCACTTCACATAATTTGGTTTCTGATCCTTCGTTTGTTTACTAAAGAATAACTCTAGTTAGGTAGGTTTTCCTGATATGAAAGGAGGAAAGGTTTAACTCTTTTCCAGGCCTCACCATAATAAATGTAGAGCCTGCATAAAGACAAGTGAAAACAATCTAGTAATTTCTTCTCTTTCAGTTCAGAAGAATACATCTACCTGTCTTTTCCTGTTCAAAGAAGATAGACTTTTCCCTATCCCCTGACATTCTTTCGACTAATAGTTGGCATTTGAAAAACTTCACCTAATGGTGGGTAGGAAAACATACTTGAGGAATTGGCAAAATGACAGACTCACTGTGCCTGTTCTTGGGCTCATGTGGGAGGCAGTTGTGGTGCCGCAGGAAGGACATTGGAGCAGAATCAGATTCATGCCACTTAGCTATAACACATGCTAGCTCTATGACCTCGAGCCAGTCAACCCTCCTCCTCAATTTCCATACTTATAAAATGGAAAAGTTCTCAAAGATGTTGCTCCACCTCTTCTGGCCTTTACTCATATGTTGGTATGTTCCTTGTGATTGTCACTTTCTCTGCAAGACCTTACCAGACTGCTCTACCTAAAGTTTCATTCTACCTCCACCGAAGTCTTCCTATACCCCGTACACTTACTACACTTACTACTATGCATTTTATTTGTTTATCCAGTTTACCACATCTGGGAGCACTTGGCTGACACAGTCAGAAGAGTAGCAGGGTTGTGAGTTCAAGCCCCATGTTGGGTGTAGAGATTACTTAAATAAATAAATAAAAATAAACTTTAAAAAATAAAATAAAATAAAATAAAAAACAGTTTACCATGTCTCTTCCATTAGAATGTAAGCACCGAGAGCAGAGATTTTTGTCCGTTTTGTTCATTGCTGCATCCCCAGTTCTGAGAAGAGTTTGGCAAAGAGCAAATACTCAAAAAATATGTTTTGGGTTAAAAGATTGAATGATTTTATACAGACAAAATTTGTTGAGTGAGTGAGTGTCTGTCATGTGCCAAGCATAGAGCTAAGTGCTAGGAATAAAGAACAGCTATAGAAGTGTAAAAACACACAAAATAAAACACATGTAATAGAGAGTTGTCAGTACTATGAAGATATATCCACCTAGGGTATGATGGAAGCTCTAGAATATAAAGATCAGATTGACCTACAATAGCACAAGCTGGAGATTATCTGAGAAGGCTTTGTGGATAGGCTTGGACTGAGCTGATTAAGTTGGAATGGAAGCTAGGAAAAGGCATTCCAAATAGAGAATTCAATGTGAACAAAGACACAAAACCTTAAAAAAATCCTGGCATGTCCTGGCAATTATAAGTGGTTTGGCATGGTTGAAGAATAAGATGCTGGGTATTTAGGAAAGATGGGCCAGAGGCAGGTCTTCTGTTGGGTTCTGTTTGCTATGTATAATTATTCAGGGCTCTTGCCAGAAATTGTGCACCCAAAAGAAATAATTGAAGAGTTTAATGAGGAATATATTTACAAAGGGGTGGACATGCTAAGGAAACCAAAAAGGGATGGTAAAGCATCCTGGGTCTAGCTATAATGGCAGCTGTACCACATCAAAGACCAAAAGGACCAAGGGAAGAACCAAGTATTGCAGAATTTCTCAACAATGGCACTATTGACATTTTAAACTGGATAGTTTTTTGCCGTGAGAGGTTGTGCTGTGTATTATTGGATGTTTAGCAGCAACCCTGGACTCTACTCACTAGAATTCAGTAGCAACCTCCATCCCTCATTGTGACAATAATTGAAAATATTTCCAGAGTGCCAAGTATCTGCTGGGGGGCTAAATTGCCCACTGATTTATGAGAACACCACATGGAGAGGAGCTGCCTAACAAGAACTATGAATTCAAACAGAGAAATACAATCATTGAGGGATAAATACTCAACATTTCTCTTCTCTTAACCTCCCATCTCTTAATTATGCCTCCCATTGGCCAAACCCAACTGGAAGCTGGAAAATAAGGAAGCCTAAATGAGGTGGATTGTGGAAATCAAACTCCCAGGGTACAGAGCAGAGTGAAAAAGAATGAAAAGTGGATCTGGAGGATAAACAAGGGTTATCCAACATACCACATTAGGACTTTGGACTTCATGCTATTGGTCATGCAGAATCTTGAATGCACAGCCATTTTGAGGTTTGCTGAAAAAACATTCTTCCACAGATTCTACAGCCGTCAGCTTTTCTCTTTGAAGGAAGTAGAGATTTACTTCTCTACTTTATTTCCTCTCATGCTCTCATTACTGTCTTTCTAACACTGGTGACATGTTGAGAAATTGAATCATGGGTAATTTTCTATCTTCTGTTTAATAATAACACTTCTTTAAGAAGTAGGGTGTCATTACTCCTGATAATGACTACCTTGTTAAATCATTCCCTTTGGGAATGGGATTATCTCAAACACAGCTCGGACAGCATGAGTTGAAACCAGGAGGACACTTTCCCAGTATTGATGGTATCATGTGGATTCTGGGTATGGTACCTGCTTGTGAGTGTCAACACAGGGAAAGCAACATAAGTTAATTAAATACTTACCCTAAACATAGGCAGCAGGAGACAGTAGGGTAATGGAAAAGGGCCCTTAGGTTGGGGGTCAGAAATAGTGACTGGGCATTGGTTCCCAAGGATTGTGATTATGCTCCTGGTTAGCTCTGAGATAAGGCTAAATGGTATACTTCCTGAGCCTTGTTTTCTACATCTGTAGAATGTAGGTATTAACTGACTGTAAAAGTCCCTTCCCTAACAGAAGTTCTGCAAAGAGTGGAAGGATTCCAGGTATTTTGTTTTGTTTTGTTTTTTCTCTCTCTTTAGAGTCTGCTATCTTACCGAGCCCATGGGCAACGGCCTGAAACGAATTTACAAATCTACTGGACTTTGTTTCCACCTTTGCACAAAGGAATAATATATTTCTAGAAACCCCATAGGATTCCAAGTTATATAAAATCACATCAAACTGAAGAGCCTAGAAAATAGATACTGGCAAGCAAGGCAAAATGGAGTATATTTGACAGAACTTAGTCAAGCATAGAGTTTTTTGTGTAACTGGAAGCTGAACTTAAAGTCCTTTTCATTGCCCTCATTTCTGCACAAGAGTGAAGACTGATCATCTTGGAAAATGTCACAACTGAGCTTTGTTTAATGGGTTTCTAACTTTCTTAGTTATAACTGTTAGAAATCTTAGAGTCCTGGAATACTAGAATTACCATATTCATTTTTTTCTCCTATGCCCCAAATGTAGGATTTTGCATTTGTGGCAAATTTGGACTTCCCCTTAGTATTTATGAGATTGGTCCAGGTGATCTGTTATTTAGTGTCATTTAATGAAGGCCACCATGTGGGGCACTGAGGGATAACTCTCCTGCTTTTAATGATATGGAGTCAATTCCATTATTAAAGAAAGGGAAAGGAACTGACACCAAAAATCAACCATTCAATTTTTAACTGTTTTTTAAATTAATAGATTTTATTTTTAGAACAGTTTTACTTTTTAAAATAAATTCCTTTTTTTAAGATTTTATTTATTTATTTGACAGAGAGAAAGACATCACAAGCAGGCAGAGAGGCAGGCAGAGACAGAGAGGGATCCCATATTAGCCTACCACCTGTACCCAGTTTGCTCTATTATCATCTGACATTAATTTGGAATATTTATTGCCATTAATGAAGCAGTGTCGATACATTATTATTAACTGAAGTCCACAGTTTACTCAGATCTCCTTAGTTTTTGACTTCCTGTCCTTTTCCTGTTCATGGAGCCCATCCAGGATACCACATTACATTTAGTTGTCGTGTCTCCTTAAGTTCCTCTTGCTGTGAGTTTTTCTGCCTTTCTTTATTTCTGATGGGCTTGACAGATTTGAAGGGTCCTGTTAGGCATATTGCAGGATGCTCTTCTATTAGCATTTGTCTAATGTTTTTCTCAGAATGGGTTTTGGAAAGGACCATCACAAAGGCAAGATGCTTTTTTATCACATCATACTGTCTACGTGATTTATAACTGTTAATGTTGACCTTGATCACCTAACTTACTTAGTGTTTGTCAGTTTTCTCCACTGTAAATTGCTCTTTTTTATTCTCTATTCTCCTTCCTGTACTCTCCGGAAGGGAGTCAGTATGTGCATCCCACACTTCAGGGGTGGGGAGTCATGCTGTCCCACTCTTCAGTGGCGTATCTACCAAATTTATTTGGAAGTCTTCTGCGCTGGAGATTTGTCTCTTCTCCCTCAACTAGTAATTTATTCAATCATTTTTCTATCATCATGGACTTGTGGATATTAATTTTATACTTTGAGTTATAATCCAGTGCTACTTTATTTATTTTGTTGCTTAACTTGTTCCAGCTTTGGCTGTTGGAAGCTCTTTCAGTTGGTATCCACTCACCTTGGTATACACCCATACTGGTGTTTATGTGTTTTTGAGCACCTCCTTACTTTCTGGAACTACAGGGTCCTCCAGGATCATCTTATAATTCTCTTGCCCCTGTCCTAGGGTTAGCCATGTTTCCAGGGACCCCTGGTCCTTTTTATTGGAGAATGGTATTAGAAACCAAGATCTGGATGCTGTGTGTGTTCATTGCTACTGGGGTGTTGTTTGTTTGAGGTCCTCTCGGCTGCCAGAGCAAAGGAATATATGTGTGTACATTAATCCATGGATATAGACACATCTATAAATATTTCTATGTGTAACCATCTCTATCTATATTAAATTAAACATAAGTTCTTACTGATGCCTCTAACTCCAATTTATTACCACATGGATCATTAAAATCTCTGTCGCTTATTTGCCAACTCCCACTCCAACAGTGAGAAACCTGGATCCCATTATTTGCCATTGATTTACTTAATTGTTCGATTTCATTGCACATGGTAGCAATATCAAAATTGTTCACCTATACCCCACAGAAAGCTACTCTATCGGCCAAAGTACAATATTTCTGTGCAGTTTCTTTTGCTTTTAATTAATAGGCTCCATTCATTTCCAAGTTATTTGGATCAGCACATTTTCCTCAGCCCTCTTTAGTGAGGCGGTTTCATACATTCGTGATAAAGTGAGAGTCTCAGTCTGCATTCTTTTCTGGCAACGCCAAAATCCTAAATGATTTCTTAAGCAAACCTACATTAAGGGTTGTGTTTTATGTTAACAAAGGTTACACTTCATTCAGACAGTCCTTTGGTTTTGACAAATGCATTGTCATATATCCACCATTACAGTATCATAAAGAAGAGTTTCGTCACCTTATTTCACTCGTTTATTCCTTCTCTCCTCCCCTTGAATCTCTGGCAACCACTGATCTTTTTACTGTCCCTATAGTTCTGCCTTTTCCCAAATGTCATATAGCTGGAATCACATGGCTTGCAGCCTTCTTAGTCTGGTTTCTCTCACTAAGCAATATGAATTTAAGGGTCCTTCCTGTCTTTTTTGGGGGGGAGTTTATAAATTAAGCTGCTTATAAAGATCTGTGTGCAGATTTCTGTGTGGACATAAGTTTTCAACTCACTTGCATAAATACCTAGGAGTGTAATTACTGGGTCGGTATGGCAAGACTATGTTTAGTTTTGTAAGAAACTGCCAAGCTGCCTTTCAAAGTGGCTGTACCATTTTGTATTCCCACTAACAACTAATGAGAGTGCCTGTATCATCAGTTTTTTGGATTTTCGTCGTTGTAATGGGTGTGTAATAGTATTCCATTTTATCTGAATTTCCAATTCCCTAA
Organism: Taxidea taxus jeffersonii; assembly: GCA_003697995.1. Taxonomy (NCBI): domain Eukaryota; kingdom Metazoa; phylum Chordata; class Mammalia; order Carnivora; family Mustelidae; genus Taxidea; species Taxidea taxus. The sequence goes on from RCUC01066586.1 coordinate 25,299, forward strand.
TGACATGATGTCAAGAATCTTTTCATAAGCTTACTTGGTTTTGTATATCCTTTTTGGTGAACTGTGTGTTCATATTTTTAAATCAGGTTGCTTGTCTTCTCATTGTTGAATTTTTAGATGTTTTGTATATTTTGGATATGTCTTCATCAGATATGTCTTTTGAAAATATTTTCTCCCGGTCTCTAGCCTGTGTCTTCATTCTCTTTACAGTGTCCTTCACAGAGCAGAAGATTTTAATTTTTAACAAAGTCTAACATGTCAGCTTTCTCTTTCATGTTTCAGGCTTTTGGTACTGTATCTAAAAGCACATTGTTAAAATCAAGTTCACCAAGATTTCCTCCTGTGTTATCCTCTAGAAGTTTTAGTTTTGTCCCTCACATATATCTATGGACCATTTTGAATTAAATTTTGTGGAAGGTATAACTTCTGTATCTAGATTTACTTATTTTTTAAAAGATTTTATTTATTTACTTGAGAGAGGGAGGGAGAAGGAGAGAGAGTGAGAGCACAAGCAGGATGAGAAGCAGAGGGATAAGCAAACTCCCTGCTGAGTGGGGAGCCCGACTCAGGGCTTGATCCCAAGACCCTGAGATCATGACCTGAGCCAAAGGCAGATGCTTAGCCAACTGAGCCACCCAGGCGCCCCTAGATTTATTTATTTTTTAATAGGAAAGTCCGGTTGTTTCATTACCATTCATTGAAAAGGCTATCCTTCTCCATTGAATTGCCTTTACTCCTTTGCTCTGGCAGTTGACTACATCTGTATGTATCTATCTCTGGGTTCTCTATTATGTTCCATGGATTGATGTGCCCCTTCTTTTGCCTTTACCATGCTTCCCTGACTACCTTAGCTTTGGTCTTAAAATTGGATAATATGTCAGTTCTTCTTTTAATATTGTGTTTGTTATTCTGGGGCTGTTGCCTCTTCATATAAACTTTACAATCAATTTGTCAATATCCACAAAATAATCTGCTGATATTTTGATTGGACTGCATTAAGTCTATAGATTAAGTTGGCAAGAGCTGACATCTTGACAATATTGAGTCTTTCTATCCATAAATATGGATTATCTCTCCATTTGTTGAGATGTTTAATTTTTCTCACAGAAGTTTTGCAGTTTTCTTCATATGGATTCTAGACATATTTTGTGTTAGGTTTACATCCGAGTGTTTCCTTCTTGGTGTGCTAATGTAAATGGTAACGTATTTTTAATTTGACCTTCAAATTTGTTTTGAATTTTGTTGCTGACATATAGGAAAGCAATTGGCTTTTGTTTATTAACTTGGTACCCTGCAGGGGCACCTGGGTGACTCAGTCAGTTGAGCGTCCCACTCTTGGTTTCAGCTCAGGTCATTATCTCAGGGTTGTGAGATGGAGTCCCACATGGGACTGTGCACTCAGTGAGGAGTCTGCTTGAGATTCTTTCCCCCTTCCTTCTTTCTTTGGCCTTCCCCCCTGCTGTCTTTTGCTCACTCTCTCTCTTTCAAATAAATACATAAGTCTTTAAAAAAGTTTAGTAGAATTCACTAGTGAAACTATCTGGGGCTGGTGTTTTCTTTTTTTTCAAGATTATTAGCTAACATTTTAATTTCTTTAGCAATTATAGACTCTGGTGGCTAATTTTGTGTCAATTTAAGTGGGCCATGGGGTGTTCATATACTGCATCAAACATTATTCTGGTGCTTCTGAATGAAATTAACACAAATCTGTGGGCTTTGAATAAAGCAGATTGTCTTCCACAATGTGGGTGGGCTTTATCCAATCAATTGAAGGCCAAAATATAGCAAAAAGACTGGCCTCCTCCAGAGGAGAAAAATTCTCCAGCAGACTGCTCTTTTTTTTTTTTTTTAAATCTTTTAATTTGAAACTTCTTTTTTTTTTAAGATTTTATTTATTTGTTTGACTGAGAGAGAGATCACAAGTAGGCAGAGAGAGAGAGAGAGAGAGAGAGAGAGAGAGGGAAGCAGGCTCCTCGCTGAGCAGAGAGCCTGATGCGGGGCTTGATCCCAGGACCCTGAGATCATGACCTGAGCCGAAGGCAGCAGCTTAACCCACTGAGCCACCCAGGTGCCCCAGCAGACTGCTCTTAAGCCTCATCTGCAACATTGGCTCTTCCTGGTTCTACAGCAGACAAGCTTAGGACAGGAATGGTAGCATCAACTCCCCTGGGTCTCTAGCCTGCTGGCTCATTCTATAGATTTTACATTTACCAGTCTTCATAATCATGTAAAGCAATGCATTATAATAAGTCTCTTTACATGTAGATATAAACAGAGATAGATATAATTTATATACACATGTTATATATGTACTTAAACTATATACATTCATCCTATTGGTTCTGTTTCTCTGGAGAACCCTGATGAATAAGTGGGCTCATTCAGATTATCTATTTCTTCTTGTGTTGATTTTGGTAGTTGATATCTTTCAAGGAATTAGCACATTTCCTCTAAGTGATCAAATTTTTGAGCATAAAGTTGTTAATAATATTCCTTAATTATCATTTTACTATCCATAGGATGAGTACTGATGACCCTTCTTTCATGCTGGTATTATTAATCTGTGTCTTTTCTGTTTTCTTCTTGGTTAGCCTTGCTGGAATTTTATCAGTTTTATTGATCTTTTCAAAGAACTAGCTTTTGGTTTCTCTGTTGATTTCCTGTTTTGTTTTTTT
>ML095077.1:0-12749 GCA_003697995.1 Taxidea taxus jeffersonii
AAAACACGCGAAGGCTGGTCCCTGAAGAACACGATGGAAGGTGAGTTCGTGTTTGGGATTGTTAGACGCACGTCATTGCCGCCAGCGAGTCCTGAATCTGTCGAATTAGTTCCCTGTGAAGTATTTGGGAAAGGCTCAGTCCGCCATCTTTAAAAATGTATCTTCACTCATGATTTATGAAAAGCTCTGTTCAGCAGAATGTTAGGGCCCACGAATCAGAGCAGTACATGGAGCTGGCTTTGCTCTGAGCAACTTGGTCTAACTTGCATGAAGGCCTGAGGTAGAATTTAAGATTATCCCTGAAACGAACTCAGCATTACAGCCTTTTCCTCTTAAGTCTCAAGGTACCGGTTTAAAATCCCCAGTATTGTAATGGTTCATTCTGTTTCTTAGCATCTCCTTTTTCATTCATTGGGGTTAAACTTGGCCTTGGCTGACCCTCCTGAGGGCGATCGACTCCAGATTCTCAACGAAGCTTGGAAAGTCATCACTAAGTTGAAGAATCCACAGGTGGGTGACCCTTCAGGCCTTAGGTCGAACAACTGCCTTTTGTCCAAGTTCTGCAGGATGTTCTTTCCTTTTAAAAAATTATCTTTTGACTAACTGTATGTCTAGGGTGTTGTTTTTTTTTTTTAAGAAATAATTCTTCTTTTAATTGTTTTTGCTAACCTATAGTGGAGAAATGATAGCTCTAAAGGTATATTCGTTTGACTTTTGTATTTTATTTATTTTTAAAAAGATTTTATTTAATTATTTGACAGACAGAGATCACAAGTAGGCAGAGAGGCAGGCAGAGAGAGAGGGGGAAGCAGGCTCCCCGCTGAGCAGAGATTCCCGATGTGGGGCTCGATCCTAGGACCCTGGGATCATGACGTGAGCCGAAGGCAGAGGCTTTAACCCACTGAGCCACCCAGGCGCCCCAGCGATGGCGTTCTTATCATAAACACGCGTTTGCTTTTTCTCCACAGGACTACATTAACTGTGCCGAAGTCTGGGTGGAATACACATGCAAGCATTTCACGGTACGTGTGGCCTGTGCTGTTGTTTTTGGAAGAGTTACGTTTTTATTCCTGTGTACTATAATGAGCAAGGCCGCTGAGGCATTGAGCCATTTTACGATGGTAATTGTCCTTAATTTAAAAGAGTGGTGTCCTTTATGTGACAGTGTGCTGGAGCATTACTCTGTGCACAGTGCTCACATGTAAATTGGGGAAATGCTGCATTACACTAAGTGGAGAAGTTTTTCTCACCATAGGAAACCTTAGACGCTTCCTTGCTAAAACACATCGTGACTCTCCCTGGGGTCCAGTCAGTAGCATTTCCACGTATTTGATGAGTGTGTCATATTTTTGTAAGCAAAGGGACTTCTTTCCATGTGCCCAGACTAGAACCTCAGTTTGGGAAATACTGGGCTTGTCTAGTAACAGCAACTTTAGAAGCAGGCAGAACCGGGTTCAGATCCTGTTGCCAGAAAGCTAAAGGTCATCGGCTTTTAAAACATCCAAGTATAGCTTCTATGCAGAAAAATGCATATGTTGTAAGTTTGCTATCTGGTGAATCTTGAAGGACACCCATGTGATCATGGTCCAGACCAGGACGTAGGGAATACCTCCCCGGAGCCCTTGGAACTCAGCTCTTAGTCACACAGTCCGTTGGAAGTCGAAGGCAGCCACCGTCCTGGCCTCTGACTCGGTAAATTGGTTTTGGCCTCATTTTCAGCATTATGTAAGTGCTGCTCTGTTGATTTTCTTTGGTCCAACTTTGGTTTTATGCTTTACTTTGGAAACTTCAAACGTATGCTATCCCTTGGACCCATCACCCAGAAATGACCAACTCATGACAGATCTTGTGTCATTTATATGTTTACTGCTTCTCCCCATCCCTGGGTTATTCTGAAGCAAATCATGAACACCGTGTCTTCACCTGCCAGTTCTCAGCACAGACGTGTAAAATATAAGATTCCCTTTTCTGAGACCAAATCCCGATATCTTAGCCTAATGATAAAAAGATAATACTGCTTTTAATATTAAAAATCATGGGGCGCCTGGGTGGCACAGTGGCTTAAAGCCTCTGCCTTTGGCTCAGGTCGTGATCTCAGGGTCCTGGGATCGAGCCCCGCATCGGGCTCTCTGCTCAGCGGGGAGCCTGCTTCCCCCTCTCTCTCTGCCTACCTCTCTGCCTACTTGTGAGCTCTCTCTGTCAAATAAAAAAGTAAAATCTTAACAAAAAAATCAGTCAATGTTTAGATGTCCCCAGTTGTCTTGCAGTTTTTTTTAGAGTTGATCGTCAATCAGGATTAAAATAAAGCCTGTACATTGCAGTAGACTTCTTAGTCTTCTTCGCTTTTCCCCTCCTTCCCTTCCCTCCCCACCGCCCCCCCATCTGTGATAATATTTGTTGATGAAATTCGGACCTTTGTCCTGTAGAGTTTCCCAGTCTGGACCAACCCATTGTATCTGGAGACGGTGTTCTTCTGCTCTCAATATATCCTGCCAATCAGCAGTTGGCTCTAGAGGCACCATCAGCTTCTGATTAGACTTTTTGGCACTGTGGGTGGCGTTTGGGGGTTCTCCTGGGAAGCTCATGGTATCTGGCCGTCCTTCTAATACGTGGGCGGCCACTGAAGCTCGTTGCATCTTACGGTTTCTTAGGGGCTGCAAAATGGTGATTTTTGGAATTACAGTCAACTCTTTGTTCATGAGCTGGGATACTCGTAGTAAGAGAAACTTCCCATGTCGGTGTTTGGTTACCCTGAGGTGCAGTTTGCACAGAAAAGGCAGGATTGCCGCTGGGTTGTTTCTTTTCCTTTACTGGTTTTAGAATAAGGATCTGATTCCTTAGCAATCCCAGAGGTGGCCAGTGAGTTGTAGTTGTTGGTGTCTTGAGGAGCACTTGGATTTAAATACACTTGAATTACATTATTCTTACTGATGCTCATTGTTGGCTCCCGAGTCCTTTTACATGTTCTCCCTAGTCTTTGATGCCTTCCTTGCCTTCCCTTCCAAGATGTTACAGGCTCCCTGGCATATTTCTATTCCCAGATTCAGCTCAGCTGTTTCTCCAAGGAGCTCTCTATTAGGGCCATTGTCAGATTTTTTTTCTTCTAGCTGTGTGACCCTAGCTAAGTCACTAAACGTCTCTGAGCCTCCACTTCCTCATTGGTAAAAGGGGGATACACAGTTTAGTGAGGATTAGGCAGGAGAGTAAACCTAATGGGCAACTCTTGAGATAACAAATATTTGTGGTACAAATAGGTTAAATAGCAAATACCAGACGCCTTTCCTGTGAGCTGTGCAGCCTCAGACCTTGCCGGGAGGCTTCACTACTCCTGCTAAAAGGACCAGGGGTCAGCATATCTTTTCTGTGGAGAGCCAGACAGAAAGTGTTTGATGCGTTGTGGACCCCGGGATCCAGCTCTGTCATTGTAGCGAACACGCAGCCACAGACCGTCTGTGAGTGGGTACAGCTGTGTGTTGCAGTCAGCGTGAAGCACCCTGAAGTTGGAATCTCCTGTAACTTTTGTCATTCTTTTGGTTTGAACGTAAAAAGCATTTTTAGCATCGGGCCATGTAAAAACGGGCACGGGGCTGGATTTGGGCCGTGGTTCGTCGACCCCTGATAGAGATGACAAAAGCTGGTGGGCGTCCAGCTAGTCGGGGCTGGGCACTTCCCACCATGCCTTGCTTCGCCCTCTGCGGGCGCCGGGGCAGCAGCCTGGGACGGCCGGGGAGACAGTGGCACGGCCGGTTTTACCAGCGCGCACGGACGGCGGCTGGGACAGTGTATCACCCCAGAACCTTCGAGGACAATGTCTTAGTCCTGACCTGGTCCAGAAGTAGTTACCTTCAGGGCTAGGATAAGGGTGGGATTTCTCTCTTTATGTTATTTCCAGCAGAAGATTGGAAACTGTTCCCTGGAGAGTATGGGATATGTTCTGAGGATGTTAGTCCTTGCCCCAGAAAAGTGGTCAGTGACTGCCTTTCAGTGCCTAACACAGGTTTATTCCCCGCTCCCCTCAGAAACGAGAGGTGAATACCGTTCTGGCTGATGTCATCAAGCACATGACTCCAGATCGTGCGTTCGAAGACTCCTACCCTCAGGTAACAGCTGTGCCTTTGTCATTTCCACACTGTTAGGAATTTTATTCTGTTGAATCACATAGGCATGTCGCATGGGTCGGGCTGTAAAGTCAGATAATCCTGGGTTCAGATCCTGGCTCTGCCGTGTCGTTGCCATCTGCTCTTTACTCTGTTACTGAACCTTATTGTGCCTCCGTTTTCTCGCCTGTAAAATGGGGCTAGTAGCCCTACGCTCAGAGTGGATGTGAGGATTGTGTGAGATGTGATATGGGCTGCCCCTGCCCAGCTGCTTGGCACCAGTAAGGAAGGGGCCTGTGTTTTCCAGTTCAACTAACTTTTTATTTGGAAATAGAGTCAAGCTTATTGGAAAATTGAAAGAACAGCTCAGAGATTCACCAACTGTGAACATTTTCACCAACTGTGAACATTTTCCATGTTTGTTTTATCGTTATCATGTGTACACACACACACACACACACACACACACGTGCATAATATGTGTGTAAATTTTTTCCTGGCTCCTTTGAGGATAAGTTGCATACGTGATGCTGCTTTGCGTCTGAAGAAGTCAGTGAATATTTCCTGAGAACAAGGGCATTCTGCATATAACCGCAGTTTGGTTATTGATCCAAAGAGTTTAACATTAATATCTTCATACTGTCTCCTCCACAGTCCACATTGTAGCTTTGTCAGTGGACTCAATGATGTCCTTGATAGCAGGTTTTTCTACCCCCTCCAAGACGGAGTCTGGCGACGGCTCATTTACTATCAAGTAACTTTCAACCTAATTGAGATTTTATATTTTATTTAGTAACATGATGTTCTGGCACTTACTGCCTGGGATCAATTTCTAGCTTCACTTAGCAGAAGAAAATGAATTACAATTACATGTTCTCCTAAGAAAGTTAGAATTCTAACATTTTGGTAAGGGTGTTTTCCCCATTTGCTCATTAAAATAGTTCATCATTAGAATTTATTGAGGCGGCACTGAATATCTGACATTTTTCTAGGGGTGATGAAAATGTTGTATAGTCTCACACATCAGGCTCTTGGTAAGCATCACTGAGTGAATGAAGCATGTAGAGTGATGGGTCATACCCTTGTGGGTCATCAAGATCTTGGGTGCATGTGAAGACTGAGATGCATTAGAATTTTTGTTGAGGAATATTTAGTAAGACCTTGACTCCTAGGGACCCGTTTAATTGAAGACTTTAACATAATAATTTCAGTGCAGTCCGTTCCTAAGAGAGAGAGGAGTAATTACATTATACAATTCTGTCCTATCTAGAAGCAATTTATAAAAGGTACCCCAGGGGTCAGCCTGCATTCTGGATAGCCTCCCATGTGAGTTGTGAGCCCCTTGTCTTACACGATTTAAAAAGATCGCAACAGCAGTGTTTTCAGTATAAACAAAAGTACCTGTCAGCAAATTTTCTCTTCTTGACAGTAACCAGGGCAAGAGGTTTTATATTTTCCTTAGAGGAAGCACCTCTGTGGTTCTCTGTGTCAACAGTGAACATCTCAGGGTGAGGGGTGGTAGACATCGGCGTCTGGGTCTCTGGGGCCAAGCTTAGAGACTGCGCCACCGTCCTCCGGTAATGATGTGATGTTTGTCTCTGCCATCAAGAAACACAGGGCCATGATGGGCTAAAACAGGGTTCTGCGAAGTACGACCCAGAGGCCATATGTAATGTAGCCCACCATCTGTTATTGTGAATAAAGTTATTTAAAAACATTTTTTTAGGGGGAGAGGGAGAGACAGGGAGCAAGGAGAGGAGCAGAGGGAAAAGGAGAGAGAATCCCAAGCACACTCTAAGCATCGAGCCTAATGCTGGGCTCAATCTCACAACCCTCCCATCATGACGACCCAGAGCAAACCAAGAGTCAGATGCTTAACTGACTGCACCACCTAGGCTCCCCAGGAATAAAGTTTTATTGGAACCAGCCATGCCGTATCAAGAAAAAAGAAACAGTGTGGGGTCTGCGGGGGGTTAGCTTACTCCAGGCCTGGGTTAGGGAAGGGACACAGGGAACTGGAACATTTTCTTGTGCCACAGGGTGAAGAAGTACTCAGAGAAAACTGATGGGGGTGGGGCGCATGAAAAGGACACAGGAGCAGCTTGGAAGGGGCTCTCGTGGGCCCCCAGTTTGAGCACTGGAAGAAATAAGGACAGTAATGGATCCATTCCTAAAGTAGCAATCCAGGAGTCCAAACTTAGGGGGAATAGATAGGCACGGGGTGCTGACTGAGTCGGGGAAGAAATGAGAGTTCAAAGGTCTCTGTTTGCAGCCATCACAGATAGTAAAGATAAGAAACTTCGATTTTCAGGCAAGAATCCTCAGTCGATGCTCAGTCAGTCTAGAGGGGGAGAGTATGAGGAGGAGTGTGATATTTTCATATCCCCCTGGGTCTTTCTAGAATGAGTTTTAGCTGCAAGGGGAAAAATAGTGACCGTACAGTGGAAACTTCAGACAGGCATTGACCTGCTGATCACCTGTCACCAGTGAGGAGCGAGTGGATACGTGTGGCGGCAGGTAGGGCACCTTGAGGAGGAAACAGCATCCTGTCTGTAGCCTTGACGTTGAGAAAGCATGATTGAATTAAGTCATGAGGAAACAGCTGTCATGCCCCAGTTGAGGAGCATTCTATGAAGTCATCCGCCTGTATTCTTCCAAAATACGGTTGTCATTAACGACACAGGCTAGGGCGCTGTTCTGTATTAACGGAGACTAAAGAGCCACGAAAATGGAAAGCAATGCGTGATCCTGGACTGGGCCCCGTGCTGCAGAGAGGGAAAAGTAATTCCGTAGCGAACATTCTGAGACAGTTGGCAAGAGGGACTATGGATGATCGAGTTAGATAAGTGTTTGCGCCTGTCGTTTGCGTTAACTTCCATGAATTTGATAACAGCTCCATGGAAGTGTCAGGGAGTAGGATGATTAGGAAACACGAATGAAGTCTTGAGGGCGATAGATCTGAAGCATGCAGCCTACTCGTCATGGTTCAGGGGGATCTTACGTAGAACGGTAAGGCCGATTTAGCAAAATACTAAAAATCGGTGACTTTGGGTAAGGAGAATGTGGGAGCGCACTCTTCTTTGAACTGTGCTGCAGGTTTGAAATGATTTCAAAATGAGAAGTTAAAAAAAAAATGTGTGTGGATTGCATGTTTACAAATTCTGCCACGAGTTGGATGGGTACATTGTAGTGAAATGTTAGTCACGTAGAATCTGAGGGTCGAGTAAATGGCTGTTGGTCACATGTTCTTTGAATTTTCTTGGTTTTCAGCATTTTCGTAGTGAAGGGGAAAAAAAAAATCTAAATTGGGAGAGATGTATTATATGTGACTTAAATATTAAAACAATGTCATGTTTTCCTGGGATGAGTCGCAGTAGATAGGGTTTCCGAAACGGTTGTCACCCGTACCTCACACTGCTCTGCCTCGCAGCCTTGGGTGGCACAGTTTTGCCGTCTTTATTAGTCTTTTGCTTGACCGACCTAGTAAGCTACTTAATTATGAAGTAGGGCTCCTACCGCTTAATACTTTATTTTTAGACCATGAGCATGTTCCTTGTTAAATGATTTCCACAGCAGTGTTTTCAGTATAAACAAAAGTACCTGTCAGTAAATTTTCTCTTCTTGGCAGCAACCAGGGCAGGGGTTTATATTTTCCGTAAAAGAAGCACCTCTGTGGTTTTCTCTGTCAGCAGGACTGTTTGCGTCTCAGGGTGAGGGGTGGTAGACATCAGCGCCTGGGTCTCTGGGGCCAAGCTTAGAGACTCTGCCACCGTCCTCCGGTAATGCCACCGTCCTCCAGTAATGACGTGACGTTCGACTCTGCCAGTAAACTCTGTTCATTGCCTCTCCACCGAAGTCATCAAGAAACACAGGGCCGTGATGGGCTAGAACAGGGGTCTGCAAAGTACGACCCATCGACCATATGTAATGTAGCCCATCATCTGTTATTGTGAATAAAGTTTTATTGGAACCAGCACGCTCACATGCTCTCTCTGGCTGCTTTTGACCTGCAATAGCTACGTTGATTAGTTGCGATGGCGCTGTGGCCCTTTGATGAATTATTCCCCCGCCCTGAGTATTCGTAGCTGATTTTAAAAGCTTTCCAAGGAAAGACACTGTACTGCTCTAAGCACGTTATACAAACCATCCTGTTTAACCTTCACAGTGAACAAGATACTGCTTTACTCTCCATTTTGCGGAAGAGGAAGATGAGGGTGAGGAGTGGCTTCCCCAAGACTGCAGAGTAAGATGGGCAAACTCAGACCGAGACAGGGCCTAACCTACCCCCCAGTAATCTCCCATTCCTGAGACATCCAGCTCTCCCTTATTGCAGTTGTAATTTCAAATTATGAAAGAAGGTCGCCTTTTAGAAATATCCAACTTTTGGAGTGCCAGGCTGGCTCATTCGGGGGAGCGTGTGACTCTTGATCTTGGCGTTGTGAGTTCGAGCTCCACGTTGGGTGTAGAGAATACCTACCTAGAAATAAAATCTTGAAAAAATATATCCAAGTTTTATTAAATAAGATGTGTTTTCTGTTCGGTTTTGCAGCTTCAGTCAATAATTAAGAAAGTGATTGCCCACTTCCATGATTTCTCTGTTCTTTTCTCAGTGGTAAGTAGCATTCCTTAATTACTTTTGGAAATTTGTGTCTGAGTGAGAGGTTCACTTAGTGTCTCAGTCATGTTTTCATGATGCCCCAGGTCAAAAGAAATACTTAACACTTTAGGAAGCAGTTGGTGCAAACAACTTTAGTATTTATGGCATAACAACTTAATCAGCGTTTGAAAAATGAGTACCCAGACTGTGAGAGAAAAAGATTATCTTTATGTCTTTTGTGCCTCACTCATGGAATATGTGCCCCTCTTGAACATCATACAGCTTCTCAAACCTCAAGAGTCAGACCAGAAGTCTTCTTACTCATTTCCTCTTCCACAGTGATTTTCATATGACACTTGCTTTTTATCACACATGAAGTCTCGTTGAGACTCTGAAATAGGTCGAACTCATCATTGTCTCAGTCTCTGACAGTTGACATGTTTTTTATGCGTCCCTCATATTTTAAAATATCCCACGATGCCTCTTCACATTAGCTGCGTTGCCCTGGGCAAGTACAAATCTAGGGGATTCTCTTCCCTGCTGCCCCTGCATCTTCTGGTTTCCATTTATGAACACTCAGAGAACTGTGTTTGTTTCTTGTTTATGTTAAAAATAGGACCTCTAATTTTTTGGAGCTTTGCCATACTCCAAGCACCTGCTGAGATCTTTGCATGCATTGCCTCGTACTGTTTTCACAACACCACTAGGAAGTAGGAGCAGTTATGATTCCCACTTTACAGATGGGAAGACTGGTGTTGGAGGAAGTGTGGAGTAACTTGAGTCAGGTGGCACAGTTCGTAAATGTAGAGTCAGGATGTGGGGGCCACTCTGAACAACTGGCTCTTCTTTCTCTGGTCAATACAATTGTAAAAAAATTCAGAAGCCCACCTTGTCTATTATTATCTGGAGAAGCACATGGTCATCTGAAGCTTGCCCACATGGTTCCCCAAATGTCACTGGCCCCAGCCCTGACCCCTGGCACATGTGAGCGGTTTTAACCCTACTAGCTTTCACAAACCTGCTTTCATGTGGGTCCTCATCTGACCCGCCCCAGAGAGATGAACAACTCTTTCTCTGTTCTGAGCTTCAAAGGAAAAGGGACCCACAAATCCCTTCCAGCAACTTGTGTAAATGGCACGGAGAGTGCTTTTATTTATTTGTTTGCTTTTAGGAAAAATTTCTGCCGTTTCTGGACATGTTCCAAAAAGAGAGCGTGAGGGTGGAGGTTTGCAAATGCATCATGGAAGTTTTTATCAAGTAAGTGTAACACGGCGTCATCAGAAGCTTGGATTGCCAGTGCCCCTGTGTTGCATGTGGGTAGGAGTCACTCTGTGTCCTTGGGGGCCTAATGATCTGTATGCATTTAAGCTCTGAAATAACATGGAGGGGAAAACCGCTTTGAAAGGAGCAGTCATGATAAAAGTTTGTAATCAGTGCCTAAGCAGACGAAGTCATGAGGAGTAGCCGGAGCCCGGCGGTCACCTACATTGTATTGATGTCTTTTTGGAAGGAGCTGTCTGTTAATGAACTACTTAGGGAGTAACATTCTAAAAGATAAAAATAAAGTCATACTTGCCAAGGTCGCAGAGCTAGAAAGCTTTCCGTCTTCCGTGCTTAGATTTGTGATCGGTTTTTAAATTTCGTTGCTTTCCTTTTGACTACCTCTGTGTTTCCCCAAACAGCCTACTGTTGGTGGCACAGGATATAATTCTAGGTGGCACGGGGAGGAGAGATTATTGATTTTGAGTTTAAAAGTTGTATGGTTAAGTTTATTTGGTAACATATGTAACTAGTTTAATTGGTGTTTTTGCGTATTTTTTCCAAGACAGAGTTAAATTTAAAAAGTTAAAGTCGCTTAAAATATTAAATATATAGATAGGGTAAAATAAGGTGTGTTAAGGTGGAACTTAAATAACCCCAGTTGGGAAAATTGAGTTCGATGTTGCTTGAATAAGGTATGTTTTAAGCTTTCCTTGCGTTGTCTTCCTAAAAGGTTAATTCCATATGCGTGGAACAAATATACCTCCTTTACTTAGGTAAAGATTTGTTATAAGATCTTGTTCTTCTATATTATTTGAAAAGCCAAACTGCAGTTTTGTCTGGCACTTAACACAGTTATAGACAGGTTGTAGACAGCTTTAGAAAGAAACGTAGTTAAAAAAAGAATCAGGTTTGTCCATTGCCTAGCTTAGGAAATGCAGCAGCTTTCCCATAATTTTGGAGGATTTACTGTGATTTTACGAGAAGTTATAATATGTGCAGAGAAGCAAGCTTGTTATTGTTATTGGAAGAAGAATTAAAACCAACCATTGCCAATGCCAACTGAGTAATTTGCTTTATCTCAAATATATGCAACAAAGGAGAAACTCAGCTCGTGCCTTCATTGCTGTGAGTGGACATAACTTTTACTGTCATCTTTAAATGTCTTGTAGGCATCAGCAAGAACCCACAAAGGACCCTGTCATTCTGAATGCCCTTTTGCACGTGTGCAAGACCATGCATGACTCTGTGAAGTAAGCCATGCTCGAGGCTGAGACGTAACAGGGATTGGGTCTTAATACCACATAATAGTACACTGGGGAATTACTGCATTAAGCTGCCACTATGGGTAATATCATTTTATGGGGTCTATTAAAATTCTTGCTAATGAGGGCATTCCAGTTCAAGAGAAGAGAGAGGCTGAGATGAACCTTCCTGAGAAAATGAAATGGCAGGTTTGTTGTTGTTGTTTTTGAAGATTGATTTGAGAGAGAGAGCAAGCACTAGCTGGGGGAGGGGTGGAGAGAGAGAACCCATGGCAGACTCCCTGCTGAGCATGGACCCTGATGTGGGGCTCGATCCCACAACCCTGAGGTCATGGCCTCAGCCTAAACAAAGAGACAGTCAACCGAGTGCGCCACCAAGGCGCCCCAAGATGGCAGATGTTTTTACAAAGGGATTTCTGTTGACAGGAAAAGGCTGGTTTCATCCAAGTGAACTCAAACTTCACATCTCCTGGAGATTTGAGAGCAGCAGATAGGATAATAATGAGTTCACTCATCCAGTAACATAGCTGTACATCTTTTCTTATTATTAGCCAATTATTTGAAATTCAGATGAAATGGCTTCTGTCCCTTACATGAAGGGTTGGAGGTGTTCAGTAGACTTGAGACTCAGTCCTACGCGTTGGCCTTACCTCTTGGATCAGAGGCCAAACTGTCACTCCTTTTCTTTCTAGTTTTTTTCCCTTTCATGTTTCCATGTGATTGTGTTTGAAGCAGTCCTGCTTATTTGTAGCTGAAATTTTAGTCCCCAAAGAATTTTTAAGTACAGCAGCTTGAGTCACTGGAAAATGTTACAAGAATGGAGAAAACGGTTTTGGAACTTAACCGTCAGCAAGATGAATTTTACTTTTTTTTTTTTTCTTCTTCTGAACTTGGGAATCCTTATCTTCATGATCTTGCATTGTCAACCTCATGAATAGTTATCAAAGTCAAAATATCAAGACTTTTCATAATACATGAAACCGATAGGCTTTTTAGTTGGACAGAAATAGAAATAGAGGCACAAAACACATCAGAAAAGCACCTGTCTTAGTAGGATACCGGGTTTTTAGCTTCGGCAAAATAGAAGGTTTATTTCTCTCTTGCAAAAGGTGTGAGATCAGAAGGTTGGGGTAGGGTCACTGTACCGTAGAGTGCTATCTGGGTTCCTTTAGTCTTGTTGCTCGGCCATCCCTCTGTGGTGTTGTCCTTGTCTTCCGGGGGGAAGCTGGCTTATATGACCTTGTCCATGTGCAGCCTGCGGGCATTGGAGGACAGCAGTTTTCTTTCTGGGAGAAACTTGGATGGCTCACCCTCGCTTGTGCTCACATCCCCTTGGCTAGAACTGTCCTCTGGTTATACCCAGCTGCAGAGGGGGCTGGGCAGTGGAGTCTCAAAGAACCAAAGGGACATTGCTCTGTTCGGGGGCGGAGTACGGTTTTTGCCAGTACTTACTCTCCCCCAGGACAAGCCAACACACAAAAAACTTGGCTCCTGTTTTCTCTAGGCTCTTAAGTTTTGTTTTTTTTTTTT